>PVKS010007157.1:0-74456 GCA_004027875.1 Aplodontia rufa | reverse complement strand
CGCGTCCCCTCCGTTACCCGCTGAGAAAACACAACACGCAGTTGAGAGACACACAGAGCAGCAAGCTTCTTTATTGAGTTCCTCTTCTCTTCTCCTCTTCCCCCGAACTCCCTCTCAGAGTCAAGGCCCTTAAGGCATTACATTTTGAGTCTAGGCTATTCACATTCATAGTCCTTGTTTCTACTGCCATACCAGAGTCTCTGTTTCTGCAGCTGAGGCTCTTACTGCCTGCGTCTTCTACCGCTGCTGATCTCTCCGCTGTCTCTGCTGCTGCTGCTTCCGTGCTTCTGTGCTTCTCCTTCAGGACAGGGCAGGTTGCTTCTTCTCTGGCTGCTTTCTCCTTGGGCCGCTTCCTTCTTTCGCTGCTTGTATTCTTTTGGCTACTTCTACTACCTGACTAGCTGCTACTCTATTTATCCATTACAATAGCCAATAGGATACAATGCAAACACCTTTCTTCAATTGTAACAAATGAGTGGCCAAATAGCTTAGTCCTGCAGTCAGGTAATTTGCTAATTACAAGCCAGCTGGACCCCTTAGAGTTGTTTACCACCAATTACAAGCCAGCTGAACCTCATGTTCCCAACACTAAATCCCACCTCATTTACATCCCAGCACAGGTCTCTCCTCCAGCTCCTGTCTACGTACCCTCTTGACCTTCTTCCTGGCATCTTCTCTCAAGTGTGCCCCAACAGTAACTTAATCAGACCCCACCAGGCCTGCTCCTTGAGGCTCCTCTCTTCTCAGCTTCACGGGCATTTCCCGCGATTTCGTGTGATTCCACCCTCCCATCAGCAAGCTGACCACCACCTTCCAGGAAACAGCAGACCCGACCACCACCTCCACCCTCCCGACTGTGGTCCAGGCCTGCAGAGCCCCACCTGGGAAAGGCCCCTCCCCGCGTTCTGGCCCTCTTCAGTCACTCTCCAGAAGCATTGGGCACCTTCTAAATCACCTGCTAGTTCACTCTTCCCCCTCCCCTTAAACAACTTTTTGTCACAATTGGAATAAAATCCAGACTCCTGCCTACAGTGACTTGTACATGGTGGCCCTCGGGTCCCAAAGTACCTGAGATCGGAACTCTGCTCCCTGGGCTGCATGCGTTTGGCCTTTCTTTGGGCTGCTTGGAGCCAAGTCACTCTTGAGGAATGAAAGGGACACTTAATTATCCTGGGGCAACAGGAGTAAATGGACTATCTCAGGCAGACTGGGACACAAAGGTACCCTATAAGAGAGAGGGACAGTGTGAGGAAGAGAGAAAGAGAATCAATTTTACTTATATTTTCATGTGGCTTTCACTGCTCCAACACTTTGTTGTGTATGTGGCACTGGGGTTTGAACCCACGTCCTCCTGCATGCCGGGCAAGTGCCATACCCGCTAAGCCACCGCTCCAGCCCTGGTGCCCTACTCTTAATTAGCCCAAGCACACTGCAGCGAGTCCACCTTGAGTTCTAGAGGGCTGAGCAAGCGTCCTGTGTGTGCGGATTGCTGGGTGTGGCTGGGTGGCCAGGGGACCTCACTGAGTGTTTGAAGGAGGGGACAGGTGACCACACAGGCATCCAGGGAAAGAGCAGAACAGCAGCCAGCGCACAGCCTGCGGCAGGAGGAGCAGGTGCGCTCAGGAACAGCGCAGCCAGCTCGGCTGGAGCAGAGCGGGCAGGGCGGTCAGGCGCCTGGGTGCGTAGCGTGCAGAGCCGTGGAAGTCACGCAAAGACGCTGGCTGTATTTTGAGCACAATGGGGAGCCACTGCAGGCTTTTGGATAGAGGAGAGAGAGCACCTCACATCTAAGGGATGCTTTATTGAAATACACTGTAGAAGGTCAAAGTTGGCAGCGGGGAAGCCAGTTAGGGTGCTCTTTCAGTAATTCAGGCCAGCAGCCAAGGGTGCCTTGGATCTGGGAGTCTGCACTGGGGATGGTGAGCAGCTGTCAGATTCTGGGTGTATTTTGAGATAGAGCCTCGATATTTCCTGATGGGTTGATTGACCGTGAATTAGCAGAGATCATTGTTAAGGCTGGGGCTGGAGTGGTGGCTCAGTGGTTAGGGCGCTTGCCAGGCACGTGCAAGGATACTGGTTCCAACCCCAGTGCCACACACACAACCGAGTGTTAGAGGAACGAAAGTCACATTAAAACAAATAAAGAAAGGGGCTGGAGCGGTGGCTCAGCGGTTTCGGCACTTGCCTGGCAAGCACGAGGACCCGGGTTCAAACCCCAGCACCACGTACACAACTAAGTGTTGGAGCAACGAAGGCCATGTGAAAAACTAAATAAAGTTGTTTCTCTCTTTCTCTGTCTCTCTCACTGTCCTCCTCTCTTTAAAAAATAAAAATAAAAAAAAATAAATAAAGAAAATTGATTCTTTCTTTGTTGGAGACCGGACTCCAACATGAGGCCCAGCTGGCTTGTAAAAGATTTGGTGGTAAACAACTCTGTCCCAGCCGGCTTGTATCTTCGTTAGTGACGTAATGCCTGACCGCATAACTAAACCATTAGCCACTCATTTGTTACAATTGTATAAACGTGTTTGCACTGTACCCCTATTGGTTATTGTAATGGATAGATAGAGTAGCAACTAGTCAGGAGAGAGCACAGAAGCATGATGGAAGCATAGATGGGAGAAGCAGCGAAGAAGCAAAGAAGAAACTGCAGCAGCAGAGACGGCGGAGAGATCAGTGGCGGTAGAAGATGCAGGTAGCAGCCCCGGCCCCAGAAATAGGGACTCTAGTACAGCAGTAGAAACGGGGACTCTAAATGTGAGTGGCCTTGACTCTAAAAAGAATGTTTTAAGGGCCTTGCCTCTAAGAGAGGGAAGGTGGGAAGCACTTGGAGGCCTTTAGCCGCGGTAAAGGGAGAAATAAAGTGCTTGGAGGACTCAGGGCCTTTGGGTCTACTTCATTCCCAGTCAGCCGCCGAATGAGAGCCGTCCGGTTCCTGCCGGCTGGGACCAGACATGTCTTCCTCCCTCTCCACCCCACTCCCCATGCTTTAAAAAGAAAGAGAAAGAAGAAGGAAAGAAGGGGGAAAGAAGGGGTCCTGGGCTTTTTCTCTTAGCCACTGAGACAGACAGAGAAGGCTGCAGTTGGAGCAGTTTAGGAGCCAGTGGTTCAGTTCAGGTGTCCAGGCAGAGGCGCCGAGCAGGCATTTGGGTGAAGGCGTCTGGGGTTTGGGAGAGGGTTCGGTGTGAAGTTTAGATGCCAGAGTCAGTAGCATGTAAATGGGACTCGATCAAGAATGAGCGGCCCCCAAGATGTACCCATCAAGAAATGAAGATCAGCTTTCCCTTCTACTAACACTCTTAAGTTTTCATTTCTATGACGTAAGGAACGATGTGACAATAATACATCAAGCCAAGTGCATCTGCATTGCCCCTTGGAGGTTCTATTTTGCTCATTTCACCCAATTGCCATTTCCTTCACCTCCATGAGGAAAAAAAATATTGTAAGCTACTAAGTAGCATAACCGGAATGCCTTTGTAAATGAGAAATCATTTTCATAACATTAACAATTACACCTCTTTCTTTCCTTCCTATCTTTAAAATTTGTTAAGGCAAGTTCAGGCTTTTCATAAACCAGAGGACCTGGAATGAGAGTCCACTTGGACGAGCCGTGAGCCCAGGCACAACTCGGCCCCTAGGTGGCGCCCCAGGATTGTGCTGCTAGGGTCCCTTTCTCAAAGCCCATCAACAGCTCTTAGGAAAGGTCCCTCCCCTATCCTAGGAATTGAGGGAGAGCAGGGCCTGCAGTAAAGGAGCCCAGGGCAGCAGGTGGGAACAAACGTCGCGCCTCCTGGCAGTGCCCCAGTGGTCCCTAGTCAAGGGCGCTGCCCAGGCTGACACAGCCTCTGAGCTAGCAGACCACAGACCCTCTCTGAAGTGCTGAGCATCAGAGCCAGTGAGGACAGCGCCACCCTTGCTCCAGCACCCAACAGCACAAGGAGTGGTTCTGGGGACACAGCCTGCAGAGCAGAGAAGATGGGACAGTAATCACGGCATCCCCACGCCTGCCCCCATGGAGCCCAGGGGCTCTTCTCCCTTTCCCTCGCAGGCCCGCAGCTGCCCAGCCTTCCTCCTGCCAGCAGAGTCAGGGTACAGGGTGCTGCTTCCCTACCTGGCCTCCCTTTCTTGGACAGCAGCTGGTAGGAAAGCAGCTAGGACAAGTGGGCCTTGCACTGCAGCCTGCCTTCCCCAAGCACTGCCAGGCTGCAGAGACGGGACTGGACGCTGCTGTCAACTCCATTCACACCCTAGTGCCTCTGGTCTGCCGCCTCAGTGATGACGCAGCATGTGACAGGCCAGTTGGAAGAAGAGTCCCCACCTGCCTGGCTCTGCAGCATCTCCTCTCCACATAATCCCACCACTTTCCTTAAGATCAAAGGAAGTCATGAGACAGGATCTCACAAAGCCGGTTTGGCCTGAACTCAGCCAACATGCAGACGCATTCCAGAAGCCTGAACTGGTTTAGAAACAAGCCACACCGGCAAGAGAAAAACCTACTCTTGCAAGTTGAACATGCAGTTCCCTGGAGACTGTGAGTGATCGGGCAGAAGATAACATCAGTGAGAGAACGCGCTGATACCAAGAGCAAGCTCTGCTGGCTCTCTGCGCGCACGCGCACACACACTCATTCCTAAGGGCACTTTTCCAGGTTACAAACACAAACAGTTCCATAGGAGACGAGATCAAAAGTGCAGATAAGAAGGAACTCAATCCCAGAGCAGCCTGTTTGTACCCAGTCCAACCATGTGCCCGGTGCTGGGTCCCTCGTCAGACTCAGGGGTCTAGGCTTTCATTTCTGGGGGGACCAAACAACACTCCCAGCCTTGCCTTCTCCTGACTGCACACATTAGGTAGCTTTCTGTTCCCCACATGCGCTTAGAGCCCCAAGCCCATGCAGCTCTGCCCAGCCCCTAGCCCTCTCAGTCTGTGGGGGCGGGGGGGATTTCCCTTCTGGGTTCTTGTGCTGGTCCTCCGTGGATGTGAACTCCAGGAGGGTCTGGGCCCCTGGGCTGCTGTTCTCACTGCACGCAGAAGTGCACAGAACAGGCCTTCCTTGGAGAAGACAGGCAGAGAGTGACAAACCGTGTGAGGCAGGCCCCATGGAACAATTTAAGTCAACTTCACAAGACATGCAGCTAGACCACTGGTCCCTGCCAATAAGTGGCATTGGAGCAACAGAATGGCGGAATAGTGGCCCTGGGCAGGTTGGAGCCAGGACAGCAAGTGTGAGCTCCCCATGAAGGCGTGGCAGGTCTCGGGCAACAAGAGCCAAGGTGTGCCGGCTTGTCACCCTTTGGCGGCTGGACCTGGGCACAGTACAGCCACCTGCTGCAAAAGCCCTCTCCACGCAGCGCTGCAGCCCAGACCTGCAAGCATAGACCATCCCACGACCTCAGCCTCCCGCTTCCTGACCCCTGATGAGAATTGGAAGTGGGCAGACCCCAATGGAAGCCGGGACTCAAGAGTTGACCGATAGCATTAGTACTTTTCCAAACCTTTGTTAGCATACGTCTGGACCAATAACTATATAAACACTAGATGCTATCAGGGTGCCTCTTGCACTGTGAGAGTTCTGTTCCTATTTCTATTCCTCACTGAAGCCTACTCTTTTTTTAATTTTTTAAGAGAGAGGGACAGAGAAAGAGAGAAGCAAGTTTATTTATTTCATGTGGCTTTCATTGCTAAATTTTATTTAGTTTTTCATGTGACTTTCATTACTCTGACACTTTGTTGTATATGTGGTGCTGGGGTTTGAACCTGCGTCTTCACAAATGCCAGGCAAGCGCCGTAACTGCTGATCCACCTCTCCAGCCCCTTTAAATCCTATGCTTAAACTCACTTATGCTGGTTTGTGGATTTCATTCTTCAAATTCATGAGACACTGATGGAGAGCTGCTGAGGTCTGCTGCAAAACTGGAGGGCACTGGCCACCATGAGGAGCTGCAGTGCTTCTCCCATGCAGAGGCCTGCGATTTTACATAGCCCCACCTCCCAGCAGAAGCACAGGAACTCCAGTCTCACTGCCAGCAGAAGTGGGAAAGCGAGTTTCATCTCAAAACTTCAGTTTCAATGGATGCAAAGCAACTTTTTTTCACCAAACAGCAGTATAGGCAGCAAACAAATCTTAAGAACAGAAATGTTTACATTCTTCTCGGGACACAGAGAAAAAAGTGCTTTAAACTGCAGCACATTGCTTTATGTTTAAAACTACAGTTAAAGATGCTGTGTATGTAAGCATTTCTTTAAGAGGGTAGATCTCAAGGTGAGTGTTCTTACAGCATTAAAGGGGTGATGGGTATATTTAGATGAATGTATTTATTACCTTGATATTATGGTAATAATTTCAGGGGTGTTTGCATATGTCCAATCTCATCAAATTGTACACATGAAATATATGCAATTGTTTGTATATCAATTATCCCTCAATAAAATAGTTAAGGAAATTTAATTTTAAGAGGTTGCCAGGTGCCCAGCAGAAGACACTGTGACGCTCTCTGAAAGAGCATGACTTCAGTAAGTGAGGTGCATCCGACCTCAGAGACATTAAAAGAAACAGTGCTGGAAGATGGATCAATGAAGGTGGCTCTGAGTAGCTGAAGCATCGGAAAGCAATGAAATGAGCTGGGCACGAGCGTGACCTGGCTACTCCAGAGACCAAGGCAAGAGGATGTGGCTCAGGTGGTGGCTCAGGCTGCCTGTGTGCTTCCGGGAGGGCAAGCAGTGCCATCTGCATTGTGTGGACAGCGTGGGTCTCAGCAGCCACCTCCTCGCTCCCCCAGGCAGGGGGAACCCCATGACCTGCCGCCTATCCCCCAGCTGGCTGAGTACCTGCCCTAAGAAGAACCAGGATGAGGCAGACGCTGCCCAAGCACACGGGCCTGGGGATGGAAGGCCCCGTGCCCACCTGGGCACCCAGGTCCAGCAAGGAGCTAGCCCTACTCAAGCCAGCGCCTCCTCCAACACCGAATCTGACATTTCAAGTCCTGAGCGTTCTGCCAGGCCTCATTGCCCACGTGCTCAGTGACCATCTTCAACAAAATCGAGAAGAGGAATCACGGTGGGTTCCTGTGCATTTAGCTGGTTCTAAAGAAGGGAAGGGATGTTGCTGTCCGCAGGGGAAGCCTGGAAGGCCTAAGGGCACCTTACAGCTGACACCCAATGGATCGCTGGGCTCAGCTCAGGTGCCTACTGAGCAGGTGAGGGTAGGGTGGCCTCCCCACCCAGAGGTTGAGCCCCTCAGGCCGTGCCTTCTTTCTTCCTGTTCTGTCAAAACTCACAGCTCATTGCTGACCCCAGGACGCTTTCCACAGCTGAGCAAAGTAAGTTGAAATTGAGCCCAAAGGTCCCCAAAAGGAACATAGTGTCCCACTCCATGGCCCTGTCCTTCACACCTGTCTCCCAGACTCAGCCTAAGGGCTTTGACATCCGGTGGCTCCCGGTGGCTCCCTCCCTTGCTCTCTCCCACCCTCTCGGAGCCTTTGTGCTTCCCACAAGCAACCAGCCGCGGCCAGCCTCAGGGGAAACCTGGGCTACATGGCTTTCTGTCTTCCCTGTGGTCACATTAGAGCCTCCGCCAGGGCTTCCTGAACACCTGTGTGAAAGCCTCCCATAGCAGCCCCCAGGGTGGAGCAGAAGAGGGGGCTGCCACTGCTGCAAGGTCCCCTGGGGCAGAGGGCAGGAGGGAGGCACATGGAACAGGTGTCCCGGTGACTAGGAAAGGAAATGTTGGGCCTCATTCCTTGCTGGTAGTGGAAGAAGAAATAGATGAGAAAGGAGTGGGAGGGAGAGGTGGGCCGCAGAGGAGAGGGGAAGAGGAAGTGAAGATGGCATGCAGAAGTGGGGGCAGAGGGGAGGCCTTCTGGGAAACAGCCCAGCCTTCAGCATCTTGTGGCCTCTGCCATCCCTGGGAAGAACTGGGGACAGCAGCAGGGACTACAAGGCACATAGACGTGACCAAGTCAACTGGCCTGTGGCCTTTCATCTGTTCTGTACGGGGTGATGGGCAATGCCCACTGTCCCCCTCCTGGGCCTTCGGCCTTCCTCCTGGTATTCAGCCTTCTGGGGTCATCTGACCAGACCTTCAGGGAGCACGGTGGGCAGGGAGCAGGCCCCAGAGGGAGGCGTGGGCAGGAGCCCTGTGGAGATTGGCTGCTGGGCTCAGGCCACTGCTCACCCGGGAAACCTGAGCCTGCCATCCACCCTGGGAGGGCCCAGCAGCCACTGTGCTGGGTGGCTGCCAGGGCCCAGGGCCTCTCAAGTCTCACTGCCTGAGCCACCGTGACTGGGGTTTCAGGCACTGCAGCCTCTCACCCATCTCTGTCCCTGCAGGGCTCCTTGGTATTTTATTAACCAGGTTGCTCTCAGCAGTTCAGAGCCAGCATAACTAGGAGTTGGTGGGTCTTAGTGAGGATCTGATCTGTGGCCTCAGTTTACCCGTAGGGTTAAGCCTGAGTAATAAGAGCGTGGCTGGAACGCGACGCTGCCTCCTAACTGCAAACCTGGCTGAGAAGGGTGGGGTCCTGAGGACCTGGGTGCCACTGCCCCTGCAGCCGCCCCTTCCAGATCTCAGGGTGCAGTGATCTTCGCCAGGTCCCTCCACCTGCTCTGTCCTCTGGGACGTCCTCATTGAGTACCTTGGGGTGTGGGCATTGGGGGCCAGGGCACAACCCTTGCTGCTCCAGAAATACTCAGTCAAATTGGTAGGAAAATGGGTTTGGTTCAAAGCCAGCTCTCAAGGAAGATGGAAGAAACTACTGTTTCAAATCCACCTTCGAAATCTGAGTGTGAGCAAAGCTTTTCAAGGAGAGGCAGCAGTGACAAAGGCGGGAAAGGGACCTAGGCAGACTGAGCCTAGACGGGCCGCAGGGGCAACCCCAGCTGCGGTTTCCTCGGTCCCCTGGGTCGGGGCCTGTGGTCCTCCAGCTTCCATCCTCCGCTGAGGAAGTTGGCCTTGATTTCAGAGGGGCCCAGTTCAGTCTGTGTCATTCAGCATTTGTTACCCAGCAACCTGTTAGTCCAGGCCCAAAGCTGTGGTGCCACTGTGCTGCACCTCTACCTGGCCCTGGGCACAGGGGACTGTTGGGAGGCCCAGCAGCCTTAATCTGAAGATCCTTATGCAGTAGAACTCTGGGCACTCAGGAAGATGTTCCAGTGAACAGGGCCCTCAGAGGGCGGCCCTGGCTCCCAGATTCCACCCGAGGAAGCGCCTCACCTCTCTCCTTCTCCACAGGCCACAGCTGTGATGTGCCCTGGGAGGCGGGGGTGGTATAGCGAGCCTCTCTGGCCAGTTCACTCTGCACAAGGCCTGCAATGGCTGGGCCCGCACAGGTGACCTGAATCAGATCGTCCCAGGGTTGAATGCAGGCAGCTGGGAGCTGAGGACGAGCGTGTTTCCTGGTCACACGGTGCACTCGTTTCCAGAGTGCACCTCTTTCCAACACTGGTGCACTCCAACATCGGAAGCAGCTTTAAGAGAGAAAAAATACTCAAAGGGGATTGGCAGAAAGATAAGAGCTGACAGCCGACATTCACCGAGGGCTTGCTCTGGCAGACCTTCTGCCAAGCTCCCCACGATCACACCAGCTGTTCCTGTTGGTCCCCTTTCCAGAGAAGGAACCCCAGGCACAGGGAGTGCACGGGACTTGCCCAGCTGCCAAGGTCGTGGTGGTGCAGGTGGGATTTGAACAGCTGCCCCCAGACCTTGCCCCTGGCACAGGTTCCTGCTCACCTTCAGCTCCTGCCTTTATCCTGGGCACATCCACCTGGGGGCCTCGAGCCCTCCCTCCAACCCCCAGGAGACTTCTTTTTTTAAAAATTTTTATTAAGAAATTTAGTTATTGTACAATCAAAAATGCGTATAAAGTAACAATATGATATACATATATTATTAAATCAGAATTACCTCTTAGATGGCCCAGGCAGCCCCACAGTTGATGGCTCCTGCGTACCCCAGGCCTGAGTCTCTGGCAAGACTGTGAGCTGGTCACAGGCCCCGAGACCTGAAGGCCTGCACCTGAGCCTGCAGATCTGTGGCAGTCAAGTCCTGGAGGTGCACATGACCTGCGCTCCCGCCAAGGCATCTCCTGGCCCAGGGGACTCTGAGACTGGAAGAGGGCTGAGGCTCCAGGATGCAGTAGGTTTAGGAACCGCTGAGTTAAAGCTGCATGGAATCCTTAGCTCCAGGCTTCTCAGAGCTTTTGAAAGGCTGAATGCGGGGCTGGAGCTTGCCTGGCATGCGCAAGAACCTGGGTTCAAACCCCAGCACCACGTACATGGCTAAGTGTCGGAGCAACAAAAGCCATGTGAAAACTAAATAAAACTGATTCTGTCTCTCTCTCTCTCTCACTGTGCCTCTCTCTCTCTCTCTCTCTCTTCACTATGCCTCTCTCTATATATATAAAATAAAAAAAGGCTAAATGCCCCCTGGCCACCCGTGACAGCGGGAGACAGTCGGCACATGTGGCCGATTCCCAAAGGACGAGGACCTGGGGCTCTAGCCAGCTATTCACAGCTGTGAACCCAATTCCTGACAAGGACAGCTCAGAGGAGGCAAAGCTTACTGGGCTCAGTTTCAGAGGTGCCGTCCCTGGCCGACTCCCTTGCTCTGGGCCCAAGGTGAGCAGAGCTTGGCGGAAGGGTGTGGTGGGGCAGCGCTGCTGTTCCCGGCAGCCAGGAAGCCCGGCTGAAGGAAGGGGGCACACCCCAGCGACACACCTGCCTACAGCACCGTGGGTCCCTTCACACTGGGATGGGCTGATTAGGCCATAGCTCCCCTAAGTCATCATTTCTCCTCTGAAAATCCCTGTATTAACACAGCAGCATCTGAGGACACCTCGAACCCGATCCGTAACAGAGGGGACCAGACCTCTTAGCACGGAGAATCTAAGGGAGCCCGCTTTGAGGAGCGCCGCTCAGAGCTCCTGTACCAGCAAGCGCTGTCCCGCACCCACGCAGTCTACGAAGCGCTGCAAGGAGACCGGAGTCCTCCTCGTCTTACAGCCTCAGGTTGGGCTTCCTTCAGCTTCATCCCCACCACTGGTGCCAGTTTTGTGGATGTCGGTTTCGTGTCCTTTCGGAGTCGAAGAATGAAACCGAGGGACACCAAGGCAAGCGGAGCAGACAGAGTTTAAGAAAGGATAGAAAGAAAAAGACTACTCCAGGAGAAGGGCGTCTCGGAGCCGAGAACTCGAAGAGGGGGTCCAGCTCATCTTTCTTATAGTCTGTCAAGTCTCCCCTTTGGTCAATCATTGCCTAGAAGCTTGAGTGCAAAATTCTGGTCTGACCTCCTCTTTGATCCTGGGCCGCAGCATCTTTATTAGCAGAGGGGATGCCCATCTGGATGGCATTGTTAGCAAGGGGGTGTGAAGCTGATCTGCACCTCTGCTTGCTTAGGGCAGGGGGTGCTCTTTGCCTTCTCAGGAACAATGACCATCAGCTAATTCTCTCCTCATCGACCCGCATCATTCTGTCTACACTGACTGCCCAGCTTTCTCTGACTCACCACCATCTCCCTGGAGTTAATCAACTTGAACTTGTTTACAACTTGTGGGCAGTCTACATTCTGGAAAACCATCCCAGTTCAGACAGTAGAAGAGCAGGAAAATTCAGGCTTCTGGGTCATCAAGGAGCTACATCATCATTTGGGTGATTCTGAGTTGATTTTAAAGGAGCTGGGGGGGCTATAAAAATTTTAGTGGCGTAATGCCACTTGGCACCTGACTAATGAGGGAACACCAGGCACTGCTGATGGCAGGATGCCTTCGAAGCCTCTTTATTCAATCCTCACGATTGCTCCGTATGGTGATCATGATGAGCATGGCTATCATTTGCTGGTTCTAGAATCTGAGGCCCAGAGAGGGTACGTGATCTCTCCAAAGTCACACAGCTGTTGTGGGTCTAACTGGAAATGGGAAGATTGAGAACACATGCTCTTTTATTAGGAAAAAAAACTATAACAATAAATCTTTAGACTGTTCTGGATAAATCATTAAACTTAGAAAAAATATTTCTTTTTAGCATTCTAGACAAAAAAATGCACATACTATGAGAAAAATATGGTAGGTTTCAGATATCTTTCCAGCAGCAATCAGTGCCAGAACAATGGAGAAAAGTCTAGAAGGAAAAAGAGTGTGATCCAAGTGGGCTCTACCCAGCCAAAGCAGGGTATAAGCAGAGAGACAAGAGCCCACGTTCTCAGGCATAAAAAGACTCAGAAAACATCTAGGAGTTGTTTGAAAGAGCTGATTGATTGTGAAATCTTGTCAACTGAAGGATTAATCATGATTAAGAATAATCCTGTTACTCTGGAGCCAGAAACTACACACGCCTGATGGGGAGGACGGAGAGTACTCGGGTACAGGAATGCTACTGCACCCCCCAGGTAATTAGGGCTTCAGAATGACAATAAGATGTTATAAACTCTGAAAAGTTAGAATATTACAAGCATCAAAGTTGAGAGGAAGAACAGGCAAGACGGAGAAGGTATCTAAATGCTAATACCTTGTTTTTCCTAGCTGATAAAATCAATCAATCCTGCTTATATGGAAATGCATATAATGTGTTTTTTAAAAAAAAACACAATAAATCCCAATTCTTAAATTCCCTTAAATTCAATGGCTTCTTCTAGGAATTTATTTTCACAGGAAGGAAAAAATTATCCAAAGTATGGTTTGACCTAAGCTTTTGCTCCTGTTAAATTCATTTAAAATTAAGCATAGCGTTTATTTTTTTTAATGTTACTCAGTTGTTTTCATCTGCTTCAGTCCTCATGCCTTCTTTCTGTTTCTGTGTTCTTCTAGATCCTTCTTTCCTCCTCTGCACAGAGAGATCTCTGGCATGATGCCAACCAAATGTTATTGGCAATGATTTTCAGGTGATAGATTTTGCAATTTGTTGCTTCTTTTTTTTTTCATTCCATAATTTTTTATAATAAGCATGTATAATTTATATTAAAATAATGACAGTCTTAAAGAGATGGACAAAGATGCTCTCAAACAGATCCACCCCTGCGAGGGCAAGAGAAGGTACATAAACCAGCATCCGAAATCGTGGAATTTGAGGTGGAAGCATTGATGAGAATTGTGAGCCCTTACACTGCGATAGACAGTACATTCCAATAACACAGAACAGCTGTAAATTTTGATATCACAAACAACATAGTTACAAGATACATAAAAGCAAAAAAAATAAGGACTTAATGTGTGTACACTCACACACGGTAGGGTGACATACTATAACGTGCCTACTTGTGCATTTAAAAGTTTTAATAAAACAAAATAAATGTCATGAAGCATCTGAACACTGCACCCAGCCAGCTTGACTTGGTACATGCACAGAATCCAGGGTCTGAGCAACGAAGAGTGAACAGTATTTTATATCGGGCTTGGACTCTCTACCAAAATTGATCCTATGTTTGACTTCAAAGAAAATATCCATAAAATACAGAAAGTGGAAATGCCCAGGCAAAGTTCTTGAGCATGGGCCAAGACAACTAAAAATACCTCACAAAAGCAGGCCTTGAACACTCAGAATTCAGAATCACTCTCTGAAATAACTTCTGCATCAGAGGAATTCAGAACTGCCTGGGGAATAAAGAGGAATGCTTGGATGACTGCAAGACAGGAGGGAGGGGACGGCAAAAGAACTAGCTTAGCTGTTTTTTTGGTTACTTGAAAGAGCGATCAGTCGATGTCAAACAGTAAAACTGCAGGAGTCAGGTGTTGAGGTCCTGGCTCAGCCTCTGGCCTCATTCAGGCCGTTGCTCTTCCTCTAGCCCTCTGACGTCGGTCTCCAAACTGAGAGGCTTGCGATCACCCCTGCTCTAGTTCACTTGGTTCCTGAATATTCTAACCAGTTACCTATTTTTGTATATTGGGAGATTTGACATCAAAATCCTATCTCTGCTTTTTTTTTTCTTTTGTGCCAGGAATTGAACCCAGGGGTGCTTAACCACTGAAACATGTCCCCTACCCTTTATCTTTTTATTTTTGAGACAAGGTCTCATTAAGTTGCTCAGAGCCTCACTAAGTTGCTGAGGCTGGCCTTGAACTTGCCATCCTCCTGCTTCAGCCTCCCGAGTCACTGGGATTACAGGTGTGTGCCACTGCTCCTAGTTCCATCTGTGCCTTTTTTTTTTTTAAGAGACGACGAGAGTGAGAGAGAGACAGAGAGAGAGAATCAACTGAGTTTTTCACATGGTCTTCGTTGCTCTGACACTTAGTTGTGTACTTGGGTGCTGGGGTTTGAACCCGTGTACTTGCGCATGCTGGGCAAGCGCCGTAACCGCTCCAGCCCCCTGTGCCTTCTTTTAAAACCAGAGGATAAGGCAATGCTCTGGGTCTGCCTGGGCCAAGGCTGTCCCTTTAGAAGGTCACCAGAGTCCCTATCTACCAGCTTCACTTAGGTCTCCCAAGACTGTGGTGTTTCCAGCTCCTGGGCAGAAGAAAGGGACTTGTAGTATCTGTTATCACTCCCTCCAGAGAAACCAAGGCTCAACTTATTTTATATTTTCGTAAGTCTTCCTCCAGGGAGAACAAAACTTAAAACTGATTTTCTAAAGTAATTTCTTATTTTTATTCTTCATAAATATTTCCATGCAGACACAGTTTAAATAAGCCTATTTCCAAGAAACCACAACGAGAAACCCTGGAAATCACCACCCCAGCCACCCACAGGCACCTGATAGCCCGTGGCTGGGTGCGGGTCACCCCCTGGTAGAGAACCTAAGGGTCTGGCTGAGTTGCTTGTGTAAAGCTTTCGTTCTCAAGAAGAAGAAAAAAGACTCACATGATAGAAAAGTGTGGGAGGTAGAGATGAATGTTCCAGAAAGAAGGAAAAAAGAAAAACAGACGCTGCAACTCCTCGCCAGCAGCTGTTTTCACCTTTTCCAAGGCGATTGTTCTTCCGCAGGGCAATGAGCGACTTTCTTTTTGCTCCCCCCAGGTGGCATTCCCTTCCTCTCCTGTGCAGGGCGGCTCACCCCCTGGATTGGCTGAGGTGTTCTGCACAGCTTTCTTTCTCAAGAGGAAGAAAAGAACCGCTTTGCCCCTGGGAATGCAGCAAAGAACCCAGCCCAGCCCTGGTCCTGGCATGGGAGGCAGGGGCCGCGCTGTTGTGGAGGAGCTGAGTCCGGATGGGGTGGGGGCAGGCTGGTCTCTCAAGGTAGGCGAACACCTCAAATGCCACCATCTGGAGAGAACTAAGACGTGGGAGAACTGTGACCTGCGATCCTCAGCGTGGCCCTGGCCTGGATACAGCTGCCCACCGTTAGAGGAGTAGAATCCTGCAGTTTCTGCTAGTTTTCCGCTCAGCAGTACGTGGCGGATCTGTCTGCACAGGAACAAATAACAGATCTGCAGGAAAGACCTTCCAAGCCCAGCTCATCTGAACCCTCGCTTCCTGATGAGCTGGGTCACTTACAGTCCTAACAACAGGGTCTGAGAATGCCTATGTTCTCTAGTCCTTGCCTACGCTAGGATTTACCATTTCCTTTTACCTTTGCCAATCTAAAAGTGTTGAAATGATATTTTTTAAAGAGAGAGTCAACTTTATTTATTCATCTGCTTTTAGTTTCGCTGACACTTAGCTGTGTGTGTGGTGCTGGGATTTGAACCCAGGTCCTTGTGTATGACAGGCAAGTGCTCTAACCACTGAGCCACTGTTCCAGACCCATGTTGAAATGAATTTTAAAAGAAATTTGCCTTCCTCTGACTAATGTTAAGTTGGAATATCCTTATCTTTTCAGGGTTATTGAGAAGACAGTGGTTACTTATCTCTCTTCTCTCATGAGCTATCTGTCCTGTCTTCTGCCAAAGAGTTGGCATGGAACACCCGTGTAATTCTTAGTGAAAAGTGAGTGCTCGTTTTACAAAAGGAATATTAACACTTTGTGTTTTAATTTTGCTTTTTGCAAAAATTGTCTCCGTTTGTGGCTGGTCTTCCGACAGGGCTTTTGGTGATGGTGTTATTTTGTTTCATTTTTAAAATCAAGCTGTGGTTTTAATTTCTGTGCAGACACATCTTCCATCTGTCTCTATAAAAAGGAGGATGTCAGCAGATGAAGCGGAACTGAGGCAGATCGGGCAAGAGGATCCAGGATCAGAGCCTAAGGTCCTGGGACTCACTCTGCTTTCTGACAGGTGGCCCAAGTGCCAGTCCAGTAACTGTTGGCAGCAGCGGTGGCCAATGAACAGCCTCTGTGCCCAGGTGAGGCAAGATTCTAGAAGCCAAAGAAGGGAAAACCGAGTAAGGGGCAGGTACGCGTTTGCTCAATGCAAGAATGATAAATAAGCACAAATACCAGGAAATCAGCCAAGGGATAAACAGCTCCTAAGAATAATGTCCCCACCCTCCAGAGTGCGCAGACACTAGCTCTCCCAGGACAATGCCCTCTCCCTCGGAGGCACCTTGGTATTTCCAAAGACTCAAAGGCCACCAAGGCAGAAGAGCCTGCATTGGGGGTTGTTCCATTTGCCAGGGTTTTGTAGGTGACAGAGCTTGCTAGTCAAGGGCATCTTTGAGGGAAAGGTCGGAAGACAGGTGGGTGAGCAGCAGGGGACCTTAACTCCCCCAGCCCGGACCCCACAGAAGGGCGTGGAGCGTCACACGGGGAGCTGGCACCTTCCTGGTGTTGTGAGCCTGCCACCAACTTAGCGTTCGGAAGAGCCACAGTGACTATCTCCTGGTTTCCACGGCTCTAGGGACAGCTTGGCGTTCCTGCTGGAGCTCCAGGACACAGATGTGTTTCAGGTGGGGCCCCCACAGGGCTCACCTGATGCCCAGTCCTCTCCACACTCCTGGAGTTTTTGGCAGAATCCAGTTTCTGTGGTTGCATGACTGAGGCCCTCGGCTTCTAGAAGCTTCCCGTAGTTCCTGCCATGTGACCCTCTCCATAGGCAGTGCATGGCTTGGCGGCTGCTGCTTCAGGACCAGCTCCTGCTAGCTTGTGAGCCGTAGCTACACGTGTGTGCACACCGCGGGGTCTCCCAGCTATCTGCCGTCTATCATCTGTTTGTTCACGTAATCACAGGGGCTTAGCCATACCTGCTGAAAGCGAGTGACAGGTCCCGCCTGTCCCCGAACGGAAAAGACTACACAGAGCAGGGACACGGGACCCACGTGGCACCTGTCCATCACACCAGGCATGTGACCCCTAGCCCAAAGTGTCCCACGGGGAGTACCGGAAACACTAGTTTCACAAAAATTATGTTTTACAAAGGGCAGTCTGTCATACAAGTGTGGAACGGCTGCGTGAGCCCTTCTCTCCTGGGGACTCCACACACTGGCATAATGAAGGGACTGAGAAGCCCTGCCTTCGGATGTGATGGCACTGGGCTGCAAGAAAAAAGAAAGAAAAGTCAATTTAGAACCTTCAAATTCAGTTTTTAAAAGAAAGACAAGAAGCCAAAGGAGAGGAGGCCTTGGTTCTGAGGCGGCGGGCAGGGCAGATGTCATGGTGGTTTCCTTGACCCTTCTGCAGCTTGATAGCTGCTGCAGTTCCAGCCATCACGCTTCTGTTTTCAGCCCGCGAGGGCAGAGGAAAATCCCGAGTTGGTCCTCTCTGTTTCATTTCTCACAAAACTCCCACTTTCCATCCTCTTTAGGCTTCTGCTTCTAGCTCATGGGTTAGACTGGGGTCACGTGGCTACATCTAGCTGCCAGGAAGGCTGTGGAAGTGAATTCCAGCACTGGGTCCTGAGAAATGGCAATGGGCAGGGGGGCTGGGGGAGACTTTAGGGGTAGCCCATCAACAGCATCAGTGGCAGTTTTTTGTTTTTTATTTTGTTTTGTTTTGTTTTTTAAGAAAGAGGGACAGTGAGTGAGAGAGAGAAAGAGAGAATTGATTTTATTTAGTTTTTCCTGTGGTCCCCGTTGCTCCAACACCTCATTGTGTGTGTGGTGATGGGGTTCGAACCCGTGTCCCTGCACATGCCAGGCAAGTGCTGAATCCACTGAACCACCACTCCAGCCGTTAGGTGAGGTCCTAAAGAGCGGGCTTGGCTTTCCACTTGGGTCCTGCAGGGAACCAAGAACGCGGCTGGAGCCAAGGCACCGGGCTCTCAGGGCCGGGAAGATTGAACTCCTGGCTTTTGGACAGGGACACCCAACACCAATGCCTTCTCTGCCCTCCCACTCTTGAGGAAGTTTCTGGTGTCCTCCGCTGGTAAAGGGCATGCCCTTGAACATCTCGAGTTCTCTGTTCTTCCAGGTCAGCTTCCTCATCCCCCGCTGGCCAACAAGGTCACACAGAATGAGCAGTGCACGGCCTGAGGGTTCGCTTCGGCCTTCCTGGTGTTGAAATGCGAAGACCCCAAAGTGCCAAGTTCAGCATCCTCTTCTCTTACATCACAACCGTGCACGGCCCCTTGGCCACAAAACTGGGTGGCACACAGCTCGGAGCAGGAAACAGGCCCAGAGTTCAGCTGGCCAGCTGCTAATAATAGCTTCTCTTCAGACCCCTCCTTTCCTTAATTTCCATTTCCCAGTTTCTCTCTCATTTCTTCTTCTCACCCACAAAGGCTCACGAGTCTCTTTCCTGGTTTTACATCTCCAACAAGAGTGACTTCCCTTTATCCCCTCTTGAGTGTCATTGTACTTTTGGGTGACAGTGCCAACCTGAGGCATTAACCTGGCTTTTAAATTTCTGCAGCCCTCAGGGTTCTGTCATCATGGGCGGGTAACAGGGTCATCCAGCTCCAACCTAACGGTGGCAGCTGACTCCCGAGAACCTTGGCATTAAGAAGGGGCTCGGAGGTCTCTGGTCCTCTACCTTGTGCAGGATCCTCACCAGAAGTCACTGGACCACAGAGCATCCCAGAAGGCTGCTGAAGCCACCGTCAGAGTAGGAGCTCGGGCACCCACTGTCCTTGCTGTTCAGGCGAGAATGGTGAGACTTCCAAAGGCCAGGCTGCCCAGGGGGCCCTGCCCAGACCTCTGGGGCGTTTTGTTTTTTTTCACAATCTTCGTGGGGAGATGAGTTCGTTCGTTCATTCATTCATTCATTCATTCTTCATTCATTCATTCCTGCCTTTACTGACTCATTCCACTTGCATTTAAAGCCCAGCTGGTCACTGTGCTGGCCACTGAGAACAGAAAGATGAAAACACACAGTCTCTGCCCCAAAGCAGAGTGTCCCGATGCAAGGACACTGTCCAATACCAACCGGGTGTTGGAGTGCCAGGTGGCTGAGGAGTGGCTTGGCCGGTTGAGCAGGGCTGGTCCACTCAGGCAGGTCCTCCTGGGAAGGCCCCACTGTATCTCAGGGCACAAACAGTGCCATTCTAAATAGAACCCTAAAGGGAGGAGGGAGCACCATTGTGCAGACCACAGGATCGGGTCACACACTCCAAGAACAACGGTTCAGTCAGGCGGGCACCAGTGCAGGAAGGTGGCCGGACACTCAGCCAGAGCCTTGCAGAGGCTCCAAATCCACCCAACTGGGTCCTATCTCAGGTTGCTGTGACCTTACAAAATACGTGCGGTGCTTTCTGATTCTCCCTCTAGAAATCCTCAAGTGTCTAAGCACAAGTATCAGAGGCCCCTAAATAAGCATTTCAAAATGCTCATCTCTTCAAAGCTCGCATGGCCAAATGTCCCTTAGGTCAGCGCCCCCCAGGAGCTGGCCCAAGCTTCTCTCCAGGGCCCATCATTTGTAGGAAAGAACTAGCTCACAGTGGAGGGGTGCCAAGCAACCACAGTCATGTGGAGCAAGGCTGGCGAAGGTGGGAAGGAGCTGTCGCCACCCTGGAGCACCTTAGCTCTACCCTCTCGTTTTGCCACTCAGCTTCCTGTTCCACCGTTATTGCCCCTTGCCCTGCCCAGCCTCCCAGGCCAAATTCCTCCTTCCTAGGCAGGTTTCTGGGCCATGCATGGACTCGCACATGTGCACCCAGCACTGTGTGTTATGGTTCAGTTAATAACAGGTTCTGAGCCTATAAATTCCTTGAAAGCAGAAACTGTACCCTAATAATCTGTTTCTGTCCCACGGCACCACGCAGGGCTTGGCATTACGGTACATTTCTGTTTAACAAGTGAGTGTTCTTTCCTCTGAACTGAACTTTGCGATCATCAGAGGAGGGGACTTGAGGAGACAGTTGCATGACTATGATAATCGAAAGGACCACAGCCAAGAAATGAGGGCAGAAAAGAACAAGGGCATCACTTGGTTGGCACCCCAGAATATGCTGCAAATGAGAGGACATCCCTTAAATTTCCTGTGTGAAAGAGAGATCCAGCCACCCAGGAGGCTGAGGCAGGAGGATCACAAGTTGGAAGCCAACCTTGGCAACTTAGTAATACCCTGTCACAAAATAAAAAACAAAAAGGGAGGGCCAAGGTTGTAGCTCCATAGTTAACCATCTCTGGGTTCAATCCCTGTACCAATAAATAAGTAAATAAATAAATAAATTTAAAAATAAAAGAGGGATAATCCAGGTCTCTCATGACTAAAAAAGTCCCAGGAGAACTTCAGGTGAAGCTGGATCCAGGAGTTCAAGCATGGAGAATCTCTGTCTCTTGCTTTTTGTCTCTGGGCTTCTCCATTTTCAGTCTCTACTTGGGACAAGGGTTCCCCAATGCTTCGAGGCTGAAACGTCCCATATTTGTACATGGCTAGGAAGAACGTGTGCCTGGGTTCGAACCCTAGCATCACATACATGGCTAAGTGTTGGAAAAACAAAAACCAGATGAAAAATAAATAAAATTGACTCTCTCTCTCTCTTAAAAAAATAAAAGAAAAGAAAGAAAGGAAAGGAAATGCATCTACCGCATCTGACCTAGCAAAGGTCACAGCTGCCTTCCTTCACTCCCTGGGCACACTCACGCTGGTCTACACAGGCAGGGGCCTCTCAGACAAAGCCTGCTTTATAATCAAGTGGTGGAGGTCTAAGGTAGTTTACCCGATCACCACACCGCACTGCCAAGTACAGTGCTGGCTGTCGAACAGAAACCAGACCATGTGGCTGGGTGGCAGCTGAACCCACTGACGCAGCCCAGAATCCAAAAGGCAGCAGGCGCTGCATGCCACTCTCCAGGAGAAGGCCCAAAGGCCAAATCCAAAGGACAGCGTCTACTGAATGTGGTCCACTTTCAGGCCCTTGCAAAGTCCAAAGAATACATGTCAGCCCGTCGGAAGTTGGGGACTGTGTGTACATAGGTGGATTGGCTGTGTGAGAATTTGTGGCAGGAGCAGCTCAGGGCTAACCATCCTACCTGCTGTTAATACATAAACAATATGAGGACATTTGAAGCCCAGTTGGAGTGGCCACATTGGGCCCATTTACAAAACACCATGACCCAGTGGAACACAGTTCTTGAGGAGGGTTAACCAGCTTGCTGGGCCGGGTGTTAAACGTTCCCCTGATGCATGTTGCAATTATCCCAAGAAAATAGCCCTGCACGCCCCAAGAATGTCCCCACTGTGATTTTCTTTCAAGGAATTAAGTAAATACTAATCCATTAAGTACAAGCGCAACCTTATCCCTTTCAAAGCTCTTCCACATTTGATTCTTCCGACAGAATGAGAGTAGGAATGTTCCACTCACACACACACCAGCACCGCACAGGAGAGGCAGAGGCGCTGACGTGCTGGAAGGACGCGGGGGGGCAAGAGACGGTGGCGGCCAGGTCGGAGACTGGAACTCCCAGCTTCCTCAACTCGTGCCCATTCTGGTCTTTCTTTCTTCTTTCTTTCTTTCTTAAGAGAGAAGGACAGAGAGAGAGAGAGAGAGAGAGAGAATCAATTTTTATTGAGTTTTCACATGGCCTTCGTTGCTCTCTCACTCAGTTGTGTACGTGGGTGCTGGGGCTTGAACCTGTGTACTTGCACATGCCAGGTAAGCACTGTAACCACCGAGCCACCGCTCCAGCCCCACTGCCCCTTCTGTTTTGCCAAACTGCTAGGGAAGCTGATGGAAGCTGTCCTCACGGAGGCCTGAGGAGGCAGCTCCAGAATGTTCTCTGCCGGGAGCTGCCGTTTTGTGCAGAACAACAGAGCTTTCTTCCATGTTCCAGGGCCATTTGTTCCTTGAAAGTTTTGAAGGCATGGGGCAGTTTGCAGAGAGGTTGAAGCAGAATCAATGTCTTTGCTTTGTCTCACCCACTACCTCAGCCAGGTCTGTTCCTGAGAGTCCCTTAGGCATCGTACAGCTGGGGAAAACCCAGGCCCAGGAGAAGCAGCCTTTCTTGCCCAAGGCCTCTCCGCTCCAGGTGCACAGGGCGCATTCTAGCCACTGAGCCCTAGGGGGCGCCAGCTAGCCTGGCCTCTCCCAGACCAGTGCCCAGAACAAAGCCTGGAGGGGAATGTTACCCACCCAGAGTCCAGGGGGCTGTGCTCCCCGCCTTCTGTACCCTTTGGATCGGGGGCCACCTCAAATCAGAACACAGCTCTCTAAGGACCTAAAGGCCTGGCTTGCCTGCCACCAACCCTGCTCCTGAGAGTTGGAGGATCACAGGTGACTTGCCACCCTGCCCCGCTCCACACACACATCTTCATTACTCTCCAGGGATGGTCCCGGGCCCTGCCTCTGGGCATGCCCTCGATTCTCTTCTGGAAATGATTCCTTCATCTGTGGAGGCCCGAATAGCCCTGAACATCCACGGACTGAACAAAGAATCCTTGAAACCTATGCGGTTTGGCAGGAGATGGGGGGGGGGGGTTCTTTAGGAAAAATAATACAAAATCACACATATTAAATGTCCTTAAGAATTAGAGGGAGGGGGAAGAGAACAGAAGGTTGTATGGAGATGATCAATACATGATATATGCATATATGAAAATATCACAGTGAATCACATTAATTTATATCATTAATATGGTTAATAATTATAAAACTGAAAAGAAAAATTTAAAAATGCCCCCTCCCAAGGCCCTGCTAATGAGAAGCCTGCACCCCAGCAGGTTAGGGTTCTCTCTGCAGTTACCTTATTCTGGAGTGGTTGGCTGGGACACCCAGAGGAGAAAGCAGAGTGGCTCAGGGCACTTCTGAGGGGCAAGGTGTCCTTTGTCGCCTCCCCAGACAGTTGCTGCGATCCATAGTTTCATGGTCAAATCCTCCGGGTTCAAGCCTCCCTCAGTGGGGCAAGGAGAATTCTGCTTCAGTCTTAGCCAGAATGAGATGTTCTCTACTACATAGGCTGAGCAAATTCCCAGCCAGCTTCTCTGTTGGCACCCTGTGAGTGCCAACAGGACAGGGCCACCCTCCAAATGCTCAAATATCCCTAAGAATATTTACCCTGCCCCAGGATAACTGCCATCTTGTGTGGCCAACTATCTCCAGAACTGTTCCAGTTTGAGGACCGAAGTTTACAAGTCTTAGGAAACCCCTTAATCAGGGACCCATAGGGACAATGGTCACTGTCCTGCCATCTTTTCTCTCACTGGCCAAGTCTCAGTGCGGTTCTCTGAGGTCCAGCTCATGTTTTGATTCTCAGTCTGAACAATGGGCCAAGGAAAGAGGTTCCATCTGCCAGTCAGTAAGGACCCATGAGGGCCTGCCTGTGCCCAGCTCCTCCTGCCCCGCCAAGGAAACAAGGCTTGCTTATTATTTCCACAAACAAGAGGAATGCTGCAAGTGAAATAGGGTGGTACTATTGCCAGAGTAAATGGTAATGGCAGGGGCTGGAGCTCAGCAGTTACGGTGCTTGCCTGGCATGTGCAAGTACGCGAGTTCAAACCCCAGCACTACGAACACAATGAAGTCTCGGAGCAACGAAAGCCATGTGAAAAACTAAACAAAAGTTGTTTCTCTCTCTCTCCTCACTGTCCCCTCTTTCTTTAAAAAAAAAAAAAAGATAATAACAGCCTTATTAAGTCTCCAGGAGTGGGCCATGGCCACCACTGGGAGCTTTAACAGAAATGATGGCTTTTAATACTCATTACAGACTATGAAGTAGTTTCCCATGTGGATTCCTCAGATGGAGCCCGGATAGGATGTTGACCAGCTGGCCCGAGCTCAAGCTCTTTCAACAAGTTACACCAGCCTCGGAGGAAGGACATCTGGCTGCTTCTGCCTGATCTTCTTTTTTTATTAACTAATTGCATGACTTGAGAAAATCTCTTAGAACCCTCGAGCCTCAGCCTGGTTGAGTACTGAGAAATCTAGGCAGCGTGCTCTCTTAAGTGCCTTCGGGGTTGTAGCTTAGTGATTGAACATGGTCTCTGGGTCAGACAGGCAGTGAATGGCAACTCCGCCACTTATCACACATGTGGCCTTGAACAAGCTATTAAACCAGCCCTCACCTACAAAATCAGCATTCTGCTTCAGGCCATCTGTGGGGAGGATTAAAGGAAATGAGGTGTTTACATTCAGCACCAAGATGGGTGCATATAAAACCTTGATTTGTTCTTGCTCTGGCATTTTTAGACATTGTGTGGTCCCCCCAACCCCTTTTCACCAAGCCCTTCCTTAGAACAGCTCTATTGCCCCAAATGTTCTTTATGCAGAGATATTAAAGATAACATCTTGGCTCTTTTTCTCAAATAATCTTTTCATAAAATGGGAAAGATGGGTCCATGATACACAGAGGAGGTGGGAGGAAGAGTTGGCTGAGGACTGACCCAGGGGCAGGGGCCTGCAGTACCTGTACCAGCCCCCTCTAGACAGTTGCCACGGGAGAACCAGTTCACACCACCTTCTAGGATTTCACAGAACTGGCTCTGCCCTTTTGGGGGCTGCTTTGGGAGCCTCCTGCCAGACACGTCTTAAGATCCAAACCAGGAATGAGCGGTTGCTACGGAAAGTGCGATTTTCCTGCAGGATTAAGGAGCGCCCCCAGGTTTACAGTCACATTAGAACTGCCATCCCTCCGACCAGCTTGTCAGATCATTGAATCCAGGTGCAGCCTTCATGGCCTGTTCCGTAGGCCTCAAATGCTCCTACAGATGTTGTTGGCCAGGCCATGGCCTGCCTCTCTCATCTTTCTAAGCGAGTCGGGACTCTCTTCCAAACTCAGCGGACAGTTTCAGGATGCAGTGCGCACTGCCAGGCCGGGGTGCCAGGGCCTGGGAGGCCAGTGTTTGCAGTATGCTCCAGCATCACCTCAGCCAAGGAGCTGCTGGCTCCTTCCAAACAGCTAGACCGGTTTTCCTCCCGCTCTGGGATCAGGAGATTCTCCCAGCCAATGCGAGGCGGACCCCAGTGACTCACCCGTAGCCTGTGGTTTCTTAACAGATGTTCCAGGACCACATGAAAGCCTGATGGAGTATCACTATCCCGTTTAATGTTCCTTCTTTTGTTAAAATTCCTAATGTAAGGAGGTGGGGCTGCGGATCCAAGGCGGCTTCATTTTACAACCGGGCCCCCTCTGCAGCAGCTCAGGGATGGCAGGTCCCCTGGGGGTGGCAGAATACAGATGCATTATCCAGGAACAAGCCCAGCAGCTCCCCGCTCCTCCTCCTCTCTCTTCTCCCATCCAGAAAGTTAACTTTACAGGAATTCATTTCAGTGCAGTGAATGGGTTCAAAGGGTACGGAGGAGCGGACTAACCCCAGGGTGGGGGCTGACTTATGGCCCTCTGGGCCTGGGGAACCTATTGGGGGCTGCAGGGACTCCACCAAGTCTCAAACTATCAACTCCCAGGATGGAATCTGGGAATTCCTTTACCCTAAGATATACTATTTAAAAAAGAAAAAAAGAAAGAGGGACAGTGAGAGAGAGAAAGAGAAACAATTTTCATTTAGTTTTTCATGTGGCTTTAGTTGCTCTGAGACTTCATTGTGTACGTGGTGCTGGGATTGAAGTTTCAGACTCGTGCATGCTGGGCAAGCACCGTAGCAGCTAAGCCACCGTTCCAGCCCCTATTTTTTTTTTTTAAGACAGCGGAACAGTGAGAGAGAGAGAGAGAGAGAAAGAAAGAATCACTTTTATTTAGTTTTTCATTTGGCCTTCGTTGCTCCGACACTTCATTGTGTACATGGTGCTGGGGTTTGAACCCATGTCCCTGCTCATGCAAGGCAAGTGCTGCAACCACTGAGCCACTGTTCCAGCCCCCAAAGATATACTTTTTTAAATTTCTTCAAATCATTTTTTATTTTCTTATTAAAATTTAAAACATATTAAAACTGAAAAAAAAAAAAGAAATAGCATACGGAGTCTCCACACCTGGCTGCAATAGTTACCCACGTTAAGAGGCGCAGTTAGCATATTTGAAATTGGGATAGATTTCATAGTCAGAGGTATACTTAATTCCATGCTGCTCCCCCGCCCCTGATTCCTAACACTATGATTACGACAATGGCTGTGGATGAAGAGGTTGACACAAAAGAACAAAAAGAAAATTCAACCAGGAAACAGCCGCGCCCTGGAGCAGAAGTTCTGACATTTTCACCACCCACAAAGCTTTTGGCTATTTTCCTCCAGGTGGCCCTGGGTGTTTGAAGTTTTTATCTACCAAATTCCATTTAATTAATGTTTTCCCCATTTAAAAATAATTAAAAACAAATAGCAACTTGCATACCATTGCTCATAGCAATATTATTAGCAATAGCCAAAAGGTAGAAGCAACCCAAGTGTCCCCTGGGGGTGAAAGGGTAAAGTGTGGCTTGTCCATATAGGGTCATATTATTCAGCCTTAAAAAGGAACAATAAATTCTGACACGTGTTCAATATGGATGAAGCTGAAAGATCTGCTGAATGAACTCAGCCACACACCTATGGGATTCTGTTCCCACCAAGTGCCTAGAGAAGTCAAATTTGCAGACTAGAGGTTCCCCAGCGCTGGTGACAGGGGCAACAGGGGGTCCATATTTAATGGTGACAGCACTTCTGTTTGGGATCATGAAATATTTCTGGAGAGGGGTGATGGCAATGGCTGTATGACGTTGGGAACATACTTCATGCTACTGACTGTACCCTTCAAACTGGTTTAAACTGGTAAGTTTTATGTCAACTTTACAATAGTCCCTGCTTATCTACAGTTTTTCTTGTTGTTTCAGTCACCCATGGTCAACCATGGTCCAAAAACACTAAAAGGAAAATTCCAGAAATAGTTCATGAGTTTTAAATAACTTTTGTTATAGTACATTGTTGTACTTTGTCATTCATTGTTGTTGTTAAATTTTTTTTTAAGAGAGAGAGAGAGAGAGAGAGAGAAAGGCAGAATCAATTTTATTTAGTTTTTCATTTGGCTTTTGTTGCTCCACACTTGATTGGGTACGTGGTGCTGAGGTTCAAACCTGTGTCCCCGCACATGCCAGGCAAGAGCCGCAACTGCGACCCACCACTCCAGCCCCTGTTGTTAATGTTTTAATGTGCTTAATTTATAATTTAAACCTTATCATAGATATGTGTACATAGGAAAAAACATGTCATATGTAGAGGTTTTTTGTAATCATAATTATGCTTAATGCTTTTTTTATTTGTTGAATATGGACTTACAATTAAGGGGGAATCATTATCAATCAAGAACAAATGCATATTCACATAGCAAGCCAAGGCTGATGCCATTCCATGGTTCCCCCCTGGGTTCCCCATGGTTCCATTTTTCCCCCAATTAACCCCAGTGTTAAATGGACTTCTCACGGAGATCAGAGGTTTCCCTCTGAGTTGACCCCCAAATTCCCTCCCTCCAGTCTCCTTGATCTCCTTCCTATTCCCTCCCACATGTAGAGTTTTGAGCAATCTGCAGTCTCAGGTACCCACAGGAGTCTTGGAACATATTTCAGTGAATATGCAATATAACATTTTTAAAAGCAAGGTAAAGTAATTCAGAATTTCTAGATGGTGCCCGCAGAGCACCGCACATGGCCTGTCCTGGTTGTAGAGCCTTGTGCAGCTGCTTCACATTTCTGTGACAACACCCCGATTGTCCCTGACACTGGAAAAAGCAGCAAATCAGAGGTAGGCTCTGCTGACAAGGAGTTGTGGACAATCCCAGACCCTAAGGCCCTCCCTGGACAAGCGTCGTGGGGACGAGAGCCACCCAGTGCTTCCTGGTTCCATCTCCCGCTCAGGGCCTTGCTTGTCCCCCAGAGTCATGACTTCACCTGTTAATGGGGAAATGCAATGTCACGCATCCTAGAAGAGCATCAGGTGATGCAAACAGGAGCCACTGAGATCAGAGGGCAAATGACATAGGGAGGTGGCCCTGGGTGCCACCGCCCTTTACAGGGTGACAGCTACTCTGGACTGGAAATGTTGGAGGCAGGTGAGTCAGAGGCAGAAACAATGATAAAGAGCAATGCTTACCCTAACCATCAAGCAGGCCATACTACTGATAACACGGGTCACCCTCAGGGGATTGTTTTGTTTTTCTTTTGCAGTTCTAGGGACTGAACCCAGGTGCCTTGCTAGGAAGTGTCCTACCCTGAGCTGCACCCCAACTCCCAGTTCACCATCTGAAAAGGGCGCCGAGTTTCTCTTTTGCAGAGTCCTAAGGAAAGGACAGAAACGCTAACAGGGATGGCTGGTAATCCTGCCATCCAGCAGCCCATGGAGTGTGAGCCGCAGAGCAGGCCACTTACCAGACTCTCTTCAGCCGTGGCCGTGAGAAGTCACTCATGTCGCGGAAATCTTTCACCCGATTTCTCCCGCACTTTTTTCTTCTTTTTCCATCTATGAAGCCTTTCCTCACGTTCTTCAGGAGAACCGGCAGTATGTGATGAAGAAAACAAAGGTCAAGAGCAAGACAAAGATGTCTTAAATAACCAAATGCAGAAAGACAAAAATTCTTTATATAACAGCCAGTGATTGTGCGTCAGAGTAAAAATACTTATCTGAGAGCTACTTCAAACCACTTGAATCAGATCATGTACCCTTTGAGCCCTGCTGTCTTGTTGTATGGATCATTTCCCACAGTGTTGTGGAAACCAAAGGAAATTTGCTTTGGAAAGTCCCTAAAGCCGGCACAGAGAAAGCACGCAGGAACGGCCCTAACATAACTTGGGGCACAGAGAGATCACTGATCATTGCTCACGCACACCCCAGAGCCGAAGGTCAGCTGGGAGTTGTGTAGAGAGCCGGGTGGGTGCTTTTTTTGGGGGGTATCAAAGCTACATTCTACTGTGGACTATGTCTATGCCTATTTTCCTTCCAGATCTTTCAGCAAAGATAAAAAATTAAAAAGTTTATCCTCTGGTTTTGAGCACTCGGCCCCATGGTTTGAGAAGTGCTGGCTTAGAATGAGGACAGGACAGTGCACCACGTTCATGCTCTCTGTGCTGAAATTTGCTTTAAAATCCTTTGGTATAGGGGCTGGAGCTGTGGCTCAGCAGTTATGGCGCTTGCCTGGCGTGCACGAGGACATGGGTTTGTGGGAACAATGAAAGCCTAATCCTAGGTTACAAGAGTAGGTTCCTGCGATTCTCTCTCTTCTCTCTCTCTCTCTCTCTCTCTCACACACACACACACACACACACACACACACACACACTGTCCCTCTCTCTTAAAAATAAGAAAAAAGAAAAAATCCTTTGGTATAGAGTATGGTACATGTGTGTGAAAATGAACTTATACTTTTTTTATTTTCTCAGGATAGGTAATCTGTTTACATGGTTAAAAACCCAAAACAATATAATGTGTTCCCATGAAAATTCTTGCTTCCATTCCTGCCCCTTTGGGCCCTGTTTCCAACCCCCTCTCTCAGCCCTGTTTCCAAGGTAGCTTTTTAATTTCCTGTGTATCGTTCCTCAGTCTCTTGATGCCAAACTCAAACACAACCCTGTTCCCCTCACCGCTGTACATACAGCGTGGCAAATCCTTGTCACATGTCTCTGCCTTCCTCTATTCACTGAGTCCTTGGGGTCTTCCCCCACCAGTTCCTAGCATGACGGTCCTCTGTTATATGATAGCATCAAATTTTATTTGACCGGTCCATGTGGGTGGGCATTTTGGAACTCCCAGTTGTAAATTAGCCTTAATCCACATTCTAAGAACACTCTGGTAGCATTGGAAGCACTACCAACTTGGTTTCAAAACCTGAGTCAATAATAACATAGATGGGCTGGAGCAACGGCTCAGCGGTGGCTCAGTGGTTATGGCGCTTGCCTGGCATGCACGAGCACACGAGTTCAAACCCCAGCAGCACGTACACAGCAAAGTCTTGGAGCAATGAAGGCCACATGAAAAACTAAATAAAGTGGATTCTTTCTCTCTCCTCTCTCTCTGTCTCATTGTTCCTCTCTCTTTAAAAAAAATAATAACATACAAGATAGTAGAAATAATTTTTGCATCTTTCATTGGTGACTTGAATGTTGTTCCATGTGAAGCTAGAAAGATATGACAGTACCCGCTGCCCCTGAAGATGAGGTCCGAGAACCCAGCGAGCCCCACTGCCCAGCGCTCTGGAGGGCAGCCTGGAGCTGGAGCTCCATTTGGATCTGGGCCCCACCTCAGGGAGGGCTCTGTCACAGGCTCGGTTCCCACCATCAGCACAGCATCCCACTCGTCTCTCCATGACCTTCTCTAGCAAGAGGCTTGGTGTGCACCTGCGAGTGGGGACATGCGATTTTCTAAGGTAGTTTGTATTCGTTTTATTTTCTACTTTCACTCTGACTTTAGGACAAGACGTGACTGCGTGATTTAGGGGAACAGCCTAAGCCAAGTTTACAAGAATAGGCTCCTGCCGTTGTTTATATGCAGGCTTGCTCATGGCGGAATTTGGTCTAAGACTTGTGTAGGCGATAAAAATATAGACCTTTTCTCACCCATTACTAGTTTCATGGCAAAAGACAGATTAACAGGGGACAAAAGGATTTGAATTTATTTCATAGGAGTTTTGTGTGACCAGGGAGCTTTCAAAAATGAAGCCCCAGGGAGGTACCAGAGAAGGCAATTATCCGAATTATGCCATGTGCTTGTATGAATATGCAATAGAAGATCCCACTAATGTGAATAATCAGAATGCACCAATGACAATTTTTTTAAAAAAAGAAAAGAAATGAAGACCTGGAAGAAATAGGAACACTGCTAATTTCTGTCTGTGGGATCAGCGAGGAGGGGACTGCTGTGGGCCGGGCTCCGCTATGGTAGTAAACTGGTGGAAATTAGCTAGACCTGCTGGTGCACACGCTTTGTGTCCTGTGGCTGTGGTTCCTTTCCTCTGCATGTAGAGGAGGCACCTTTGAAACAAGAGTCTGATGGCATGCTTCAGAGGACAGTAGGTGAAGGCTAACGTGACCTTCCTGCTCCTCCAGCTTTCTCCAGTGCCCCCGCTGTGTGCTTGTGGTGTAGCATGCCACCTTGCAGAGAAATTGGGGGAAGGAAACAAAATGTTTCTATTCCCCTTCCCTTGCTGGGAGCTACATGACCAATGCTGCAAGACCAATCCAACTGGCTTTCAGAATCCCCCAAATCATAGGTCACAGCTTGTTCCAGAGTCAGAGTGAAAGTAAAAAAATAAAACTAGAGAGGATAGAGAAGGATCTAGGAAGACAATTAGCAATGTACATACTCTTCACCCCCTGAGAACTCAAATAATCCTTATGCAATCATTTAATTCTGGAAAATTCACAATCTAAGCATTTATATCTCTTGCAGGTGTGAAATATAGAAGAATCAAGAGACTGGGGTGAGGGCGATGTGGGGGTAGTTCTGGTTTAAGAACAACTGCGTATCATATTGTTACTTTATATGTATTTATGATTGTGCAATAACTCAACTCCTTAATAAAAATTAAAATAAAAAATAAAAATAATCAAAATGACCTTTGAAAATCCTTTAGATTTTCCAAAAAGTACACCACCCATGGTATTGTGTGCTTGGATCTTTACCACTTCCTATAATAGAAGTCAGTCAAGACTTCTATATGATTCCCGTTTTATTCTTTCATTTCTTCTTCAAGGACTTTGGCAAGACTGTCACGCACCTGGCTGGCCATTTACAGACAGGCTGCACCATTTATGCCATGGATCAGGGGCCATTTAAACGACCCACACATCCCACAGGTCTCACCAGCACTGGTCCAGGCGATGCCAAAGGTGGAAGCAGGACCTGTGCTTCCTGCAGGGCAGCTATAGGGAGGAGCCCTGAAGGGGCCAGGGGAGTCTGCAGGGTCGTGGATACCAAAATCCAGGACAAAGAGACTTCAACAGGAGATTCTGTGCTGAGCATCAAGAAGAGAAAGCCAACACATTTATTTTTTTAAGAGAAGCTCTCCTAAAAACAAAAGTTAAACACAAAACAAGGGACAGTTTTAAAAGAAATTCCATTCTTTAATATCCTACAAACACTAACATGATTTTTGGAGCTCATGGTGTTCCAAGGGTAAAAGTCTTATGACATACGGTACAGGAATATAAACGCAACAGCAAGCGGAGCGCACTATCTTTCACACTCCCTCCGAATCTCGCCGGCAGACACAAACCCAGGAGAGAACACAAGTATGGGATTGTGAGCACACAGTATTTTTCTTTTCTGTTTTCCAGCTTTCTGTGATATAATTATACTGCTTTTGACAATTTTTTTGAAAGGTACACAAATTTAGATACAACTTTTAAAAATAGCAACAGTTAACTCCAAATAACTTAAAGCCACCACTGGACTTTCTTAAAAGGTTTTGATGAATTTTTATTCCAAAGAGAGAGAGAGAGAGAGCACTTTGCATTAAAGCAAACCCACTAAACAAGAAGGGCCAAGGCTGCTGCAGGTTACAGACCAAGCATTGCTGGAGACTCTTGATTAGCAAAGGCGCAGGAAACGGGTAGAGCTGGGGCAGGCACCCAGCAGGATTCCATGAAGGGCTGTTGTCTCCATTCACCTCCATACCCGGCACACAGAAAGCACGTCCTGCACTTCAGCTGCTCCCTGGCCCCTTAGCCGTCCCCTTGGACTTCCTGCATACCCAGCCCATTTCTGGCCCTGTCACCAGTAAGCCCTTATTCCCCCAGAGTCATTAAGCCCCCAGGAGATGCAGAGACTGACTGTGACCCAGGGGAGCTTGGCAGGGTGCAGCCTGGGTCAGGCACGAGTTTCTGGGAAAATGCCTAGAACTATACATCTGTGGCTTTTCTCAGTATAAACCCCACACTTCCCCTGTCCAATGCCAGGAAGCAGCAGAGCTCACCACGTGGGCAGCACCCTTAAGGAGCAGGACTGCCACACATCCCTTTCATGGTGTCGCAGTGACCTCTTTCTAGCCTCTCATCCTCCAAGGAGAACCAGGGTCAAAACAAGTGGAGTGTGGTTCTGCCTCATCAGAAACCATGGCCAGGAGTGAGAAATCCCAAAAAGATAGAAGGCTGCGGAGGGGCAGGCACGTTGCAAGTGCCCACCCCAGACACCACTGGGATGTATCCTCCAGGGGCTGGGAAGGCTGAAGGAGGGCATATGGAATTGCCTGGAGGAGCCCAGAAAGGCTTTACAAGAGAGAGAGAGAGAGAGAGCCTCAGCAGGGTCTATAAGGGCAGATAAATTTGCCAGTTAGAAGAGATGGCAGAGCAAAGGCCCTTAGCAGTGAGCTCTCAAAGCCTCTGTTTATTTTTTAATGTTAATTTTTACATTTTTTCTGGTTTGTTCTTTTTCCTTTATTTATTTATTTATGTGATGCTGGGGATTGAACCCAGGACCATGTACATGCCAGGCGAGCACTCTACCACTGAGTCGCCTCGCCTCTTCAGCCCTCAAAGCCTCTTTAATTGGATTGCAATTATAATGAGATGTTAAGTAAGTCATACTCTCAGGTCATATTCCCCAACTGGAAATCTCCTAATAGGTGCCCTTCCAGGAGACTGAATTAGGCTTTGAAACCAGCAATACAAGAAAGGGCCCAGGTAAGAGCGACCCAGCTCTGCTTCTGCTTTGAGCAACCTATGCAAAACTGTGCAGATCAAGAATGACTTGTGTCATTGAAATGGCTTGAGCATTTTAATCTCAGAGCTAGCAAACGTCAGACAAGAAGTCTCAGTGCTCACTTGGAATTCAGCCACACCTTACAGCTGTCCCCTCCCTGGATCAGAAACCCTGTTACCAGAGCTGCCAGAGATAGGGAAGGGTGAGGATGGAGGAAAAACCACTGAGCTCATTCTGCAAATGGAAGCTCAAGAATGCGAAGACAGACTACCCCTCTGCCTTCAGAAAGCCTCTAAATTGTGGGGGGCAATTTCCAGATCAGCAATTTCCAAATGCAGCGAGAACTGTCTTCACCACCATTTGAAAGGAGACAGCGTTCGCACGTGTGAACTGCCTTTAACTTGTGCAGGGGCTGCTTTCAGCCAAGGCAGGTGACCTGCCCTCCTGTGAGTTGCTTCACTGGCCCATCTAGAGGGAAAGTAGAGGTGAATTGCTTAGAAGTCTGTAACTTCTTCCTCTAATGTGCTATTGGATAGGACTTCCCTTCTCCCCGGCTCTTCCCTACACCATCACATCGCTGACCCCTACACCGCCCCTGCAGCCACAAACACAGAGATAAGCAAGCAGCTGTGGAAGTCACCACCATCCAGAACTGCTCCATACAGGAGAGGAAAACATGTTTGTCCAACACTGGAAACATCTAAAGAGATAAGATGCATATGTAAAGGTTTTCTAGGCGTTCGGCCATAATTTTCTGTTTATTGTTGAAATCTCTTAAGAATTCACAGAATTTTCACAAATCCACATGAAATATGCTTACCACCACCAATTGTTAGGAAAATGCAAATCAAAGCCACAATGACATACTTCCTGGCACCCATCAAGACAGTTGTTATTAAAAAAAAGTAAAGTAAGTGTTGGCAAGGACGTAGAGAAACGAATCCTTGTGCGTTGCTGGCCAGCATACGAAATGGAACAAGCCACTGTGGGAAGCAGTGTTGTTCCTCACAAAGATAAACAGATTACTATATGATCCAGCAATCTGGCTTCCGGATATATGCTCAAAAGAATTCAAAACAGGAACTCAAACACATATTTCTATGCCCACGCTCATATTAGCATTATTCACAGTAGCCAAAAGGTAGAAACAAACCAAGTATCCAACAACAGACAAATGGATAAACAAAGTGTTGAACAGCTAAACAAGGGAATATTATTCAGCCTTTAAAAGGAAAGAAATGTTGACGCAAGCTATATAGCACATGAATGCACCTTGAAAGCATTATGCTAAGTGAAATAAACCAGACGCAGGGGGGAACTATTGGATGATTCTGCTTTTTTTTCTGGTACATGATAAGTTTTATTTTCATTTTCTTCCATATTTTATTGGTACATTATAGCTGTACATAATGGTGGGATTTGTCCTTACATAGTTGTACATGCGTACAATGTAACACTGTAATTTGATCAATATCATTCCGTGGTGTTTCCCCTCTTCTCTTCCCACCCCTGGTTGCTTTTCCTCCGGGCGATGCCACTTCTATGTAGTACCTAGAACAATCGAATTCCCAAATGCAGAAACTACAATGGTGATCGCCAAGGACTGTGGGGAGGGGACATGAGGAGTCATTGTTCAGGGGGTACAGAGTTTCCCACCAAATATGCAAAAGCTGTAGAGATGGATGGCGGTGCCTGCTAGCACCTCAGTGTGCTTGTCCTTAACGCCACCAAACTGTGCGCTCACAACGGTTACGATGGTGGCTTTGGTTATATATATTTTACCACAATAAAATGAAAAATAAATAATAAAAGAAAAATAGATCTCTTAGAAATGTAGTTAATTAGAAAAACAGTCAAACTAATGGAGAAAGCCGAAGCCCTTCCTGATCACCCTCTGCCCTCCGCATCGCCTTGGTTTTCAGCCAGGGATAGATCCTCGTGGAAGGGTTGACTGCATTTGCAACCGTGTGCTTGTCCATCTGAATTCACACATTGCTGGGTTTTACTCGAGTCTTCCATGATTACATATTGAGCGTTGTGTCCAATCAGACTGAACGCGACTCTATTTCTCTTACCACGTTGATTTCTGGCTTTAGACTTTTTTATCCTTTCTTCCCCTCCTTATAGTTTTCCAGACTTAACTTCAGCTGGATTTCCTCCTTGCTGGATGATCCTGGGCCAAAAGGACCTCCCTGCTCCTTAGTTCCTAATATTTTGGAACTTAAGTGATTGGTGTGGCCCTCTTTTACCCTGTGCCAAGGGGCCAGCACCTGCCTCGTCCCCAACTGAATCACACCCTGATTAGACTGTGCCCCTCCACCAAGAGCTTCCTGTGCATTTCCCAGCACATATGGGAAAGAAGTTTTAAAAGAAAAACAATTGAACTTAAAAGTGATAGCTTAATTAGTCCTTTCCTGGTCAGTCCGAGTCCTGCCAGGTGAGGAGAGGCTCTTGGCAGTGCAGCCAGTGTCCGCCTGGCTCCCTCCACGCCTGTCAGCACAATGGTGTTTTGGTTTCGGTCACTGAGCCTGGGAAGTCTGTGAGCCAGCACCCACTCCATCTGCTGGTCACCTGACCCCTTGCCTGAGGAAGCCCCTCCCAGGGGATGGAGCCACAAGATGCTGGTGGTCGGTGAGCCCCTCATGGGAGCAAGCCCTCCAAGAGGGTGGTAAGGCAAGCTGACCATCAAACAAAAATAAAACCAGGGTGTGTACGGGGGGTGCAACCCACCTTGCTAAGCGAGAATGTGGTAAAGTCACACACTGGGACACTTGCTCTGTAGCCACTTAAAAATAAACAACTGTGATTCCTATGTTACTTGCCAGCAAAGGGGAAAGGCGTTCCCCAGTTACCTTTATAGAAACCTCTAGAACTTCTCACCACCTGGATCATTGAGCACTGGCAGGTGAAGAATTGTGCTCAACACTGGACACAGGAATCGGGAGACAATGAGGTCACAGGACCCGCTTTGGTGAAAATTCAGTAAGAATTTTCATGCTTTTAAAGTTAGTTCTCCAAGATAAAACAATATGATGGCCTTTTTTTCTTTTCCAATTTTATTGAGGTGTAATTAACATGTAAAAAATAGCACACATTTAAAGTGTAAAATTTGGTGTTTTTGACAACTACAACTACAAAACCAACATCTTAGTCAAGGCGTGGAACATTCTCTGTCACCTCTAACGTTTCCTAAAACTCTTTGGTAGTGCTCCCCTGCCCCCTGTCATGGTCTGCATTTTATCACTTTAGGTTGCTTTATATTTTCTGTAATTTTAAGTACATGGAATTATATGGTATGTAACGAGGCATATGGTACAGAGCAGAGCACGAGCTGTTTCCAGGCTGACTGTTCACCTGGGCACCGTGATTTTGGGGTTCACCAATGTGGTTGCATTTGCCCTCCTTTCGGTGCATTCCATTATGCAAATAGACCACAGTTTGTTTATGGACAAAGTGACAGACATTTGGTTGCTTCAAATTTGGGACTATTACCAAAAAAGGCCCCTGTGAACACTTGCACGTGAGTGTTAACGTGGACACGTCTTCGTTTCTCCAGGGTGAATACCTATGTGTGCAGTGGGCGGGTCACGTTCATGGGTTTTCAAACTCACAGGAGCGCTGGGGTTTCTTTGTAGACTGAGGAAGGAGTATGGGCATGATGCTCCAATTCTCATTTCAAACATAGCAACAGCTCTAAGCATAGCCTCACATCTTTGCTCCCTCTGTCTGCTTTTCTTTGAAGAAAGGTTCCCATGGTCAAGGGGGAAAAAAAAGTGTGAACTTCTAACTCTCGTAACTCTCCCCTCCCCCAATCGTTTTTTTAGATAAAGAAAACCAAGGTTGCCCCAAGCTCATGGCCAAGGTTAGCGGCCTAGGTGCTGAGCCTGCACTTTCCTAGGTTGGGATTCTAGGTCCGTGACCATGGCCTCTTCAAGTCCATCATTTCCACCTTCTGGGGGTGTGGAAACTGCTGGTATTATCAGGCTGGCATCGGATAGCCTCATATCCCAAAGATGAGGGCATTTCCTTTAGAAGTCTCGGAAGCCGGACACCACAGACAATTGAGGCCAAGGGGTCATCAGCGCATTGCTCAGGGGGTTTCCATAGGTGCAAAGTGGTCCTCCAGCTTAGGTCTGAGCCAAACAATGCCAGAGGTGGAGGGCCGGCTACGCTGGTGCCTTCCCAAGGCCATCGTCTCTTCACCTCCTGCAAGGAGAACCAAGCCCTTTTCCTCCAGGCTGCTGCAGCCTGAAGGCCCCACAGGCATCATATTCTGATGATGTGCTGGTTCATTTCAGCTTGCACAGCTGTTTGAGACAGGTCAGGTCCTCCAGATTTGGCCCTTGGGACACCCTTCCCGGTCCCCCTGCGCGCATTCCCCATCAGCCCTGGCCTCCTGCCTCCAATATGGCTGAGAGTGTTGGAACCCTGTCTCCCTTCAGGGGCTCCTTTATTAATCTCAACACAGCTCTTCTCCATAGCATCATGTCTTCTGGTTTATCAAGACTCTCTCTCTACTGAATCGCACTAAATGTTAAATTTATAAATTTTATATCCCTTACCCCTACTCCAACAACTGAGCCAATATGAACTCTGAGGTTAGGTCCCCAATTTTTGTCTTGTTAACAAGATCCCCCGGTAATTCCAAACACAGTGTGGAGGCCGTAACTGGTTACTCTTGTCTTCTACTAGCATTGGCCTTTTCATGAGAAAGCTGAAAGAGGTGGCCTACCCAGAACTCCCTCAGGGGACCACTTTAGTCAGCTCACGTCACTTTAATGGAGATGTGGTCTCAAATGCAGCAAGAGACCCAGCAAGTGGTGCCAGGATCAGCAGCACTGGGCTGGGTCCCTCCAGGTCCAGGCAGCAGGTGGACAGGGTGGAAACTGAGCCATGTCCTTTCCTGGGAACCTGTGTCCACATCCTGGGTCAACTCCACTTAATTCTTCCCTAAGGCCAGGAACAAGGGCTTCCACATTTAGTTACAGCGTCTACAGCTTTCTCAGTGGCAGTACCTCAGGGCATTCTCTCTCCTGAGAACTGCGACTTCTATCCCCATTTAACAGATGGAAACTGGGATGAGGACACGCAAGAGTCAGAGTCAGCCAGGAGCAGACGGTGGCGGGAGTGGGGAGTGAGTCAAGATCAGCAGGGTGAGGACCAGAGTCTCGGCTCTGACCTTACCAGGAAACAGTGGCCTCTCCTCTCCCTCTCATCTTTAGCTCCAGGGATTACTCTTCCCAGGAAATGTGAAGCAATGTGGGGACTTTTCGCTCACTTTCTTATGGGACTGTCGGGGACCAAGGCTGGCAGGAACTTCTATTGTTATTGCAAAAAGAATTGATAGCCACCAGCAGCAGTCCTTTGCTGATGTGGAGGGTTTGCTGGTTATAGAACCCTGGAGAACGAGAATATTCTGTCAAATAATTGTAACTCAAATTTTTTTTTTTATTTTGCCCCTGAGTCACACTAAAGGAAAACGGAGTGAGGACGTAGAGCTGCAGGCCAGTTTCTTTGTTTTGTTCCCTGTGTGGAGGATGAAACAAGCATATCCCTGGCTTGTGGAAATCAAATACTCAACTAGAATTGCGTTTCATTCCATCTTGACATGCATTTATCGAGCACTGACATTGTGCCAGGCAAGTGCTGGAAACACTCTGAGGAATAAAACATCGCTGCCCGGGTCCCAGCTTCAGGGGCCTGCAGATGAGGGAGAGAGGGAGGCCAGCGCAGGAGGACCCCAGAGCCTGGCAGATGCAACTTGACCTTGGGGGCAATGGGAGTTGAGGGGAAGGTCACACAGGAAATGCCCTGCTCTGATTTCAACATCCTGAGCACAATTCTGGAGTGGGAAGAATTGAGAAAACTCAGTTTCCAGGAGTTGCCTCTGGAGAATCACAGCCAAAGGAGGTCAACGATGGAAGAGAGGCCCGAGCAACCTGGGAGAGAGTACAGAGGTGAGCGGGGGTCCAGGCTGACTGGAGGATTCAGACTGGGTACCTGCAGAAGTAGCAGGCCGGCTAGGCCTTGAAGGGCCTGGTGGCATGGATGGGCACCAGGGAAGAAGGAAAGCTTAGAGGCTGGAAGTGGAAGGCCAGCCTTGGAAGCAAGGGGTCCTGCAAAGAGGCCCAGGATGGGAGCTGAGACTCTGTGGCAGGGTAAGGTGGATGCATTACTTACCTGTGGGGGTTCAAGAAACTGCTTCTCACTCCTCCCCACATTCAGGCCTTTCCTTGGGTCATCTCTGAGAGGAACAGAGCCTTACAGGCCACTAAGCTGCGTGCTTTCTCCATCCCCATCCCCATTATTCAGGAAGACCAGGCTACAGGCTGCAGGGCCTGGTGATAGTGAACATTTTATTGAATGGATGAATAAATAAATAATGAAACCTTCAAGGGGAGTCACAAGAAGACAGTGTGTGTGGAATGGTGGAGGCACAATCCCAGCCTTTGCCTGGAGTAGGGGGCCTGGGAGTGCTTCTGAGGAGGGGCAGGAGAGAAACTCAGGGCTACCCAGCAGCTCCACCTGGCTTTCCCCATCTGCATTCTGCCAGCCCCGGCCCCAGCCCCAGCTCCAGCACACAGGGCCAGGCCTGGGTTTCCCCACCTTAGGAAAAACTCCATCACCCCAGGTGCCCACGATCCAAGCCTCTGAAGACTCCGCCTTGATCATGTGGGCTCCACAGAAGGTTTTCCAGGTCTCTCCAACCACCAGTACTGTTTACCCCTAAAATCCACTTCCTGCTGTGGAACCTGCCAGCTAAAGCCTCAGCACACCCCAAGCACACCAGACCCTTCCCCTCTCCAGTTAAACCCCCAGCTCAGTCCTTAAAAGCCTACCTGACAGACTGGAGAGGGCAGCACCACCACCTCCCCAGGTCAGGAAAGCCTCGCCCCTTTTTCATCCGCTGGGCCCCTCATCTGTAAATGGGAATAGAAATCACCTATCTCAGGGAAGAAGAGGACCAGATGGCAATATGATGTGAGAAGCAGTCCGCAATTCAGTCTGCAGCCCAGGTGAGCAAAATTACCTGGTGATCTTTTTCTTTTCCTTTAAGTTAACTCAACTCTGATTCCCATTTTTTGCTCCTGTTGCCAAAGAGTGAGAAGAGTATCGCTTCCACTCTTATGGCCACAAAAAAGCTAGAAAATCCTCAAGTTCACAACTTCCGTTAAACCCATCAGGAAGCTGAGGTTGTAGGCAACGGCTTGGCGCGAAATCTAAGATCTTGTAGGGAGACAGGCCCTGCACACTGGCTTATGAGGCAGCAGCTGCAACCTGTAAGAATTTAGCTGCAGCACTTAATGCACTGGAAGGGTGCGTGCAGACTCACACCCAAGTGCAGAGTCCACAGGGTCAGTTTGTGCCCTCTTCAAAACTTTTCTCCATAGACCCCAAGGTTGGGGGGGATATTGAGAAAGCATCTCTAAAAATACAAGCCGGAGGGCACCAGGCAGCAGCCACCATAGCGGGGACACAAAGGACTGCCCAGAGGTCTCTCCCATCTCCCCTACAGGACAAAAGCTTTAGTCTGTAGAGGAAAGAACAGCAACACCACAGCCATCAGGGCACTGGTAAAACCCCTGTGGAACTGGAGTAAGGAAGGAGAAAAACCCTCCACCCTGTGAGAAGGGCAGGAATATACTCCAAGCTCAGAACCCCACGTTACAGCCATACCACAGCAATCAACAGAACCGAATAAACAGGATCAGGTTCAACACAGACGCTGCAACTAACAGGGAACGTTAAAGAACTATGATTAACATGTCAAAGGCTCCAGTGGAAAAGATGGACAATGTGCAAGATCAGCAGAACTACGGAGACAGTAAGAAAGGATCTAATGGAAATGCTAATGATGAAAACGGGTAGTAGCAAAAACAATTAATTTCAATAGGTCCATTAGTAGACTTGACATCGCTGAGGAAAGAATTGGTGAACTTAAACATAGGTCTGTAGAAATTACCCAAACAAAGCCTGAAGAAAGGAGAACAGAGCATCCAGGAACTGTGGGACAACAGCAAACACTGTGACATCACGTTTTGGAACTCAAGAAATAAATGAACATGAGAATAGGGTAGGAGAAATATTTGAAAAAATACATGGCTGAGAATTTTCCAAAATTATTGCTGACACCAAACCACAGATCCAACAAGCTCAGAGGACACCAAGATAAATACCAACACTAAAAATTACGCACTCAGGCATATTATACTAAAACTGGGGAAAACAAAGACAAATGGAACATCCCAAAGGCAAAAGTAAAAGGAGGGACTGGAGCAGTGGCTCAGCGGCTGGAGCACTTGCCTGGCATGCACAAGGACCTGAGTTCAAACCCCAGCACCACATACACAAATAAGTGTCAGAAAAACAAAAGCCAGATGGAAAAACTAAAGCTGATTATCTCTCTTCCCTCTTTCTTACTTCTCTCTCATTCTCCCTCTCTCTTAAAATAAAAAAGGAAAAGAAAAAAACCCATGTGTACAGAAGAAAAAAGAATCACACTCAGCTGTGGTGGCACGCGCTGTAATCCAGCTGCTCAGGAGGCTAAGGTAGGAGGATCCCAAGGTGGAGTCTAGCCTTCCTAAGTTTAGGAAGACCTCATCTCAAGATAAAAAAATAAAAAGGGCTGGGGATGTGGCTCAGTGGTAAAGCACCCCTGGGTTCAATCCCTGGTACCACACAGAGAGAGAGAGAGAAAGAGAGAGAGAAGAATCACAGCAGAACTCTTGCAAGTCAGAAGATAATGGAGCAATGGCTTTAACACTAAATAGAAGAAAAAAAACCCCTATCAGCCCATAAATCTATACTTAATGAAGATACATTTCAAAAAATGAAGGCGAAATAAAGACTTTGTCAGCTGAACAACAACTGAGAGAATTCGTTGTCAGCAGAACTACAAGACATTCCATATAAGTTCTTTAGGCATAGGAATATGATACTAAACTGGAACTTTGGCTTACATAAAGAAATGTAGAGTAATGGAAGTGAAGCAAATGGTAGTAAAATAAAATTCTTTAAAAAAAACACTCAATTACTCTAAAAGATAAATGTCCAAAGTGAAAATGTTTTGCTTATAACATACACATAAGTAAAATGTATGACAATAATAGCAGAAAGGATGAGAGAAGGAACTAGAAATACAGTGTTGGGGGCTGGAGCAATGGCTCAGTGGTTGGAGCGCTTGCCTGGTGCATATGTGAGGACACAGGTTCAAATGCCAGTGCCACATACACAACTAAGTGTTGGAGAAAAAAAGGCCAGATGAATAAAGTGGATTCCCTCTCTCCCTCCCTCTCCCTCTCTTTCCTTAAAAATATATATACTGTTGGGAGGCCCCTACATCATAACAAGCTGCTATAAAGAGAGAGAGAGAGAGGGAGAGAGAGAGAAAGAATCAATTTTATTTAGTTTTTCATGTGGCTTTCGTTGCTCTGACACTTCCTTGTGTATGTGGTGCTGGGGTTTGAACCCAGGTTCTCGCTCATGCCAGGCAGGTGCCGTAGCCGCAGAGCCACCGCTCCAGCTCTATCGTAGACTCATTTCCACTCCCATCTTTGACCTCTTTTATTCTGGGTTCCACCCCGTCTCTCTTCTGTTTATTCTCAGACACTCTCCCTTTCTCTTTTTCTTTCACAACCATTCTCCATGGTCCATTAAACCCTAAGTCAGAATAATTAGTAATGGAAAAAAATCAATTCCCCTTCCTTGAGGACAAGCAACTATTCATCTTCCAATTTTTTTCAAGGTGAGATAAAATTAATTATATCCCAGTTTTGCAATGTTGCAGAGAAAAATAAAACAAAGTAGTGAAGTTTCCAACTAATTGCAGATTTGTCTGTTTCTCCTTCGACCGCATCATTGCATTGAATCCTTAGGATGGATGCTCTCATGCTGACACGAGGTCCCCTTTCTTCTGGTAACAACACCCCTCTTCCCTGCCAGTCTCTGTGTTTTGGGTGGGCCTACTTCTTCCTCCCCACTATCATATTGACCCATGACTCAGGCATGGCCAAGAGTGCCACCCTGCTGCCACTCCACCTTCATGGGCAAAGGCTGGCATAGGAGTGTGAGCAGGGAGGCAGACAGGCCGATTAGAGCCTGTAAGCCCATCCCAGGGGATTTCACTGGATTCCTGAGTCTGAGTCCCTCTGAGCAAGGGACATCCTCCCTGCCCCAGGGGTGGCAGGAAGCTCCTGTTTCCTCCACCAGGACAGCGGCTGGGGAGTTTTGTGCGGTCCTGTTCTCAGCATTCTCCCCTCGCTTCCTGTGGAAAGGGCAGGTGTCAGTGGGCAGTATTTCATGAGATCCAGACCACCTACGGCTCTTCCTTCAGCATGCTTCTGGCCTGAGCCTGTTGTTCAGTTTATGCGTAAAAGTACTTCCCCCGCCCAGCCAACAAGATGAAGGCGGCTCACTGAAAGGATTCTCATTCAAAGTAAGTATGGGGCTGGAGGGGCGACTCAGCAACAGAGTGGCGACTCAGCAACAGAGTGGCATGCCTGAGGACCCAGGTTCGATCCCCAGCACCATATAACAACTAAGGGAGGAAAAACAAAGCCAGATGAAAACATAAAAATCAACTCTCTCCCAATAAAAAAAGAAAGAAGAGCCCTTGTGTTTCTTTTTCAACTTTCCCTGGGGTCTGCTGAGGGGTTGACCTGGCTGGGTTCCGCACCGCCTTCTCTGAGAGCTTACTTTCCCAAGATCCTTAGGGGCAACCTGGCCAGCCCAAGAGAAGCCCCAGGCAAGCACTTGCGCACCCCGGGATCCTGAAGTAATTGCTTCTGTGGCTACCTCGGAAAGGCTGCAGACCCGAACGGCACGCCCGGCTGTGCGGCTTCGTCCACTCTTTATCTTTCTCCTATTTGATGCCAGGAACCAAACATGCTGCTAATGCTCCAACTGAGGTCCCATACGATCCCTGCCCTCATAGACCTAGCTGGATAGGGCAGAGACGCACATTAAACAATCACAAAAACACATAACTCATCACGTATTTCATGATGAGTGCTGCAAAGGAGAAGGGCAGGTTGGCATGAGACTAGGGAACAGGCGCTTGGCTCTGGCAAGCCGTATCTAATCACAAACATTTCCCTCTGTCCCTGTCATTTTGTCCCTGTCTGGGGCCGCCTCTGTTTCTTTCTACTCACCCTAAGCCTATTTGTTCAAGTCAGGTCCCCCTTAAAGTCCACCAGCTTGGTCTTGGGCATCACTTCTTCCTCTTGTAGTAGCACCACTCATTTGGATCATAGAAACGGGGGTACTTCCTGTCAAAATGGTGCCATGCGGTCACTTTTTGATTATAAGCATTGAAAGGTAAAATATGCTTTAAAAAAAAACACACACACAAAGCTGGGTGTGTTAGTACATGCCTGTAATCCCAGGGGCTTGAGAGGCTGAGGCAGGAGGATTGTAAATTCGAGACCAGCCTCAGCAACTTGGTGAGACTCTAAGCAACATAGCAAGATCCTGTCTCAAATAAAAAATATAAAGGGCTGGGGATATACCTGAATGGTTAAGTACTCCTGGGTTCAATTATTGGTACTGAAAAAAAAAAAAGATAATCATAAAGACCTACCCAGGGGGCTAGAGTGGTGGCTCAGTGGTTATGGCACTTGCCTAGCATGCGTGAGGACACGGGTTCGAACCCCAGCACCATGTACACAACAAAGTGTTGGAACAAGGAAGGCCACATGAAAAACTAAATAAAATTGCTCTCTCTGTCCCTCTCTCTTTAAAAAAAAAAAAAAAGACTTAGCCAGACTGAAAACCAAAATTAAAATTAATATCTTTTCAGATAAGAAACAGAAGTACAGAGTGACAAGCAGAGCTGAAGCTGTGGCCTGCCAGGCCCCCAGTCTAGAAGCAAGAGGTAGACACAGAGCTCCATTCCAGACAAGAATGGACAAGAAAGAGACTTGTTTGAAGGCAGGCTCTGGACTGGGGCCCCTTTCCTACCTATAAAATCAGGTTGACCACCCTCTGCCCAGGGCCATGGATCTTCAAAAGCCGCAGACTTAAGAAGCAGGAGAGCAAGACCTTGCTTTGTGACATTTGCCTCTGCATCCAGATCTGCAGATCCCCAAATTCAGTGCAGGAAACTCTGAACTGCCCTTCTAGCATCCAGGGGCAATGCAAGGCTGCCTCACAGCAAGTGGGTGCAGACAGAAACAGAAAAGGAAAACAGACAGGACAGATGAACAAAGAAGTCCTTCCAGGCGCCCCAACCCGAATAAGACTGCAAACCAAAACTCCAAAACATATGCAGAAAACTCAACCTTTGCAAAAACAGTCCGAAACAATTAACACTCGGAGCACTAATTCACTCCAAATGAAATTAATCTTACGAAACAATCTGACAAAGGCTTTGAAATAAGCACGCACACGGTGTTAAAAATATAAACGCAAGCACAACTGTGTAATCCACATGTTGTACAAGCATAATTGTGACATTAAACAAAACTCTACGTTTAACTCCCGCCATAAATTTTGAATCCCAAATAAACTTTCTTCAGCAAGAGTAATCTCCTTTTGCCTGCAGATGAAAATTCCAACAGTTCTGATGTTTCTTTTTCTTTCTTTTTTTTTTCTGGTCATTCTTCATAGGTGGCCTTTGGTCACTAACAATTGCAAAAACAGCCTCAATTCTGTAATTGATTTAATTTTCTGGTCCAGATAAGATCTGGAACCCTGTGATGAGGATAGGAGAGTGTCGCGCACACCTGCCATGTCGCAGTAACTATGAATAATTAGTGCCTTTTGAATGCTCATTCATTCCTCTCAACACACATCACTATCCTAACACTAGTCGCAGGGGACAGTCTCGCCAATCGATGACTTCTTTGCTCTTATGGGTTTGAGGTTCGGATTCTTTGGGTCCTTGTTCGCCTCCGTCTCTCGCTGACTGGGGAAGAGTCCTCTGCCGTCTCATAGGACATCTTCTGTCTTCTTGAGACTGTCCCTTTTATGCTATCTCTAACTTCTTGCCTCTGTGCTACACCGCCTTGCAGGACAGTGCATTCACCCAGTTCATAGGGTTTGGCCACATTGCTTTGCTTATCACCCAGGGTTTGTCTATTTGTCTCGCAGGACAGTTTACATCATGCAGGGTTAGTTGACATCACCCAGGGTTCGGCACACACTTATTCTATAGGTAACACTTAAGGTCCTAACACTGAGCCATACGTTGCCTGCTGTCTTTCTGCACCCTCCTCCTTCACAGCTGCTTCTTGGTTGGGGACTTGATGCATTAGTTTTCATCTCTGTGCTCCAAACACCCAGCAAGTACAACTGAGAGGAGGAGACGTTTATTTTGGCTCAGACCATGTCTGGCTGGTTCCATCACTCTGCGGTGTGATGGAGCGTTATGGCCAAAGGGCTAGCACAGCCCAACTGCTCCACTCATGGTGACCAGGAAGCAGAGAGGGGAAGGGACTGCAGGGAAGATGCACCTTCCAGGGCACACCCCCAGTGCCCCTCCTCCTCCAGACACACAACACTTGCCTGCGGGTACCACCCAGCTAGTCCGATCAAGGGCTGATTAGGTCGCAGCGCTCATAACCCAATCATTTCACCTTTCGATGTTCCTGCATTAACACAGGAATTTTGGGGGGATACCTCGTATCCAAAGCACAACACTTGACAATCTCTGGGCCTTACTGTTATTAGCATACAAAACTGTTCTCCCTGGATGTAACTAATAGAACAGTTCAAAGCCCTCTTTCTTTCAGATGGATGAGTCACGGTTTCCCAGAGCTCCAGGGCTGGTCTCTCTCCTGCAGTTTTTCTCTCCTCAGGACTGTCACTTGCAGCAGCTTCCTCAGCACTTGGGCACCTCTAGCCTTTGCCCCTCTGGGAGACTCTAATGGGTGAGTTCTAAAATGAGGCAACTGTGGTACCAATTGGTTCATGAAAAACCCTCCCATACCCCTTGCTTCGATAAGCTGCAGGGCGCTGGCCAATCCCAGCGCAGTGCCCTCTCCCGGCTCTGCTATGGGGCAGTGCGCGTCCATCTCTGGGTTCCGGGGCTCGTGCTGCCCTGTTCCTTGGTCTGTTTGTGCTTTTTCTTGGTAAGGGCAGTCACCTGTCCATGGTATCGCCCAGTTATAAAGAATACATTTCAAAGTTCTTCAAGTAATGTCCTAAAAGCTTGAAGTTGGTTGATAGAAACCCTTTCTCTCAATGTTGTGGAAAACAGTCACCTGCTTTTGACAAAATGCCCCCCAAACTCCTCTCTCCAATGCCTTTTGCATCTGTCATCTAGATGAGAGATCCGGGAGTCACGCTACAGCTTCTCGCAAGCATTTCCTTTGTCTGTTCCACACATAACTGGCATCGCAGTGCGTGTTACAGCTAAACCTCAGACGGTAAGGGTCTTGTTGTAACATCTAGTTAGAACAGGAAGATAGGAAACAAACTCTCCAAGCAGATCAAAAGCAGGTAGGCATGAAAAAGAAGAAAGTAGAAACCTTGAAAATAAAAGTTCTAACCACTAAAATAAAAAATGTAATGATGACAAACTTTAGACAAGAGACAGTGGAAGAGAATAAGTAAAATGGGTGACAGTTCTAAAGAATTCACTCCATTAAAGAGAAAAATCAACACATGTGCACATCAAAAACTAAGCATTCTTAAGAAAAAAGATTACTTACATAGGGGCCTCTAGTTGACAGACAGCAGATTTCACATCAGCAATAACAGTACCCGAAATCTTCAAAGGGACAAAGGAAAATACTGTCAACCTAGAAATTTATATCCAGCTACATTATCATTCAACAGTGATAAGTCCAAAAGAGAGGAAGAGGTAAAGTTGGGAAAAGAGGCATGATGTATGTGATCTCGTCTCGATTGTTACACGTGTGTGTAGGCACACACATAGAGTGCAGTGAAATGTTCAAAACTGATGGATCTAGGTAGAGAATATAGAAGCGCCCAGCTTCTCTTGCAATTTTTTTCTAGGTTTCAAAGCATTTCAAAGTAAAAATGTTTTAAAATATTTTTTAGAGAGTGAGAGTTAAATGCTTTAAGACTTTCAAAGACTAAGAAATTCACTAGCCACAGATCCTCACCGTAAGCACTGCTAGAAGATCTGCTTCAATATAAATAAGTCAACTCAGAGATAGAAAGTGGACTTTTAAAATTATGAGCATGGAATCTGAAACAATCTATCAGCAAGCTTAATTAACTATTGGCTAAAATTAATTTCGTGCTAAGAAATGTACAACCACAGCCCTGAAAAATATCAGCATAGTGGGTGTTCAAGGATAACTCAAGTATATCACCCTTCTTGTCATGGAGGGTGAAAGGATGAAAATACTAACTCTAGACTTTTGGGGGAGAAAATTTAGAGTTGATATGATGTTACTAAAGCTTTCAAACAGTAGAGTGATAAAGGTGGATGGCAAGATATGAATCACCTTAACCAACTCTACACACTGCAGAGATGGGGAGGGGAAGAAAAGAAAAATAGAAAGTTAACAGAATACAATAATAAAATCATTCACAATTACTGTAATCAATTAGTGTAAAGTCACCTATTTAAAGACAGAATTTGGCAGACTGAATAAAAAAGAAAACAAAATCCAGCTACATGCTAAGATATTTGACTAAAACAAACCCACAGAGTTGAAATAAAAAAAAAAGGAAAAAAATCTGCCATGCATATGCTAAGCAAAAGACAGTCAATATAACAATATTAATATCAAAACAAAACAGAATTTACAGCCAGAAAAAAGGTGATCGAGAGGATGCCCTTTCATAACAAAGAAGATGCAAGCTACTTTTTTCCATAGTAGTTAATATTTCTAGCATGATCCATGGCCCTCCAGAATACAGCCTATTCCCCAGCTTCTCTTGGAGTCAGGTGTGGTCTAGGTTTGGGCCAATGGGATGCAAGCCAAAGTATGGAGCAGAGCTGCCCCACAGCCCCCGGAAGCAGCCTTGGACCTCTATTTTGTCTTGAGGTTTCAAGTTACCAGAGCTGAATTCATTCCCCATTAGGGACATTGATGCCATGTTGCCCTTCTTTGATGCACGTATCTGTGCTCTTAGCTCGATTATACAGTCCTAGAGGGAGTAAAGGGTATCTTAGGATTTGGGGATCCCACTTAATATCTGGCTGTGTCCTTGGTGTGCACCACGACCCAGGCCTGGTGAGCGCACCTTGTAGGCTGGCTTTGTAAACAGTGTGAGGACTGCATGTCTGTGTTCTCAACTCCCAGTGGCTGCCATGCGTCTCCGCTCAGCTTTGTCAATTGCAGACTGCAGGTCTAAATTCAGAATGCACTTGAACGGTCTGGAAGCCTAATTGGTACTGGACACAGCTCAGGGCTGTCAGAAACTTGACAAGTCTGAAGCTCTCTATCCTAACTTGGGCCTTCCCTTTTTAACCGTTCTACTTCCTGACTGGGACTTAACTTGCACTGAGGACCTGCATGCAATGTACTATCATTTTAGCAAAATGTGTCATTTTCCATGGGAAATACAATTATTTCAAGATTTTTTTTAAGTAGCATGTACATTCTGGAGGTTTCTGGAATTCTCACCACTAAAGCTGATTCCTCCTGTTGCCACTCTTCTGTTGGGCTTCTTCCCCAAATCTGGCTATTTCTGGTCGTTGTATGACAGATGAAGGGATTGTGCTCCCAGAAGTGATGTGACTGCTTTAGCAGTTGGAGCGGGTCATGAAGTCTCAGTCACAAGAATGTTTGACCAGTCAAGGCAGGATTTGGGAAACTTCTTAAGGAAGATTATTAATTTTTTAAAGAGTTTATCTTTTTAGAAAGTGCAGACCGAACCCAATACGTCCTCGGGATAAGTACTTGTTCTACGCAGGGACAGATAGTTAATGTAGGATGTTTCATGGGCCATGCAGTCTTGGTACAACTCCTCAGCTCTGTCACAGTAGCATGTCCGCACACATGGACATAAAAGGGCCCTGGAATGCAGAGGCAATTTCTCTTTTCATGCTGATCTTTAAAGAGGTTAAAACAGGAGTTGCTTTTATTTTTGCATTCACATGTTTTATTCAATTTTCCTTTAGAGTTTTGTTCATTTCTGGTGCATAAAACTTTTAATGCAGGACCGGAGCAGTGGCTCAGTGGTTATGGTGCTTGTGTGGCATGTGCAAATCTGCGTGTTTAAACCCCAGCGTACACAGCAAAGTGTTGGAGCAATGAAAGTCACATGAAAAACTAAATAAAAATTGATTCTCTCTCTCTCTCTCTCTCTCTCTGTCCCTCTCTCTTTAAAAAAAACTTTTAATGCATAAAAATACTTTAATGAAAATACTTTAATGATTGTATCAATAGAGATACAATACTGGACATATAATACAAAATGAAGTAATGTGGAGTGGCTCAGTGAGGCTGTCATTGGAAATCTAAAGTCACTATGGCCGTCTATATTTGACTCTGGATCCCAGAAAATAATCAGGGGTCATTCATTTTTATTTTTTGCAGTGTTGGAGATCAAATCCAGATCCTCAAGCATGCTAGACAAGTGCTCTACCACTGAGTTACATCCCCAGTCCCCATTACAACTTCCCTTTCTTTATTATTTTTAGAGAAAGATGGAAAGACAGGGAGAGAGAGAGAGAGAATCGATTTTATTTAGCTTTTCATGTGGCTTTCATTGCTCCAACACTTCATTGTGCATATGGTGCTAGGGTTCTAACTGGCATGCTTGCGTGTGCCAGGCAAGTGCCATAACTGCTGGGCCACCGCTCCAGCCCCACAACTTTTCTTTAAAAGCTAAAGTTGGAGTATGGAAAAGTTGAACGAATAAAGTAGGGTTTTCGTATACCTTTCACCCCTCTTTCCCTAATGTTAACATTTTACACAACACATGCACTATTATAAAAGCAGGCAATTGACTTTGATGGAATTCTATTCACTCAACCATAACCTAGAATGTTAAGTTTTCCAGCTAAAGTCCTTTTTCCTGACCAGGATCCAATCCAGAATCCTACATTGCATTTCATCATCACGTCTGCTTGCTCACCTTTGGCCCATGACAGTTTCTCAGTTTCTGGGTTTGTCTGATGTTTCTGATCGTTAGATTGAGATGTAATCTTGGCAAGAACACTATAGAAGTGACATTCTATCTTTCTCTGTGCATGCTGTTGGAGTATGCGCTGTTGGTGTGCCTCATTCCTGGTGATGTGAACCTTGACCACTTGGTTGGGGTGATAAGTTTCTCCACTATAGTTACTGAACACCTGTGTTCGGATACCTTGTGACGATTCGGATATTGTTCTTCTCATTGTGCTTTTACCTGATTTTAGCGTCCATCAACAGTTCTTGCTTATTATTGTGATCTTGCCCAATGGTAATTTTCTGTTTTCCTCATATCTTCTTTGTTAACCTGAACTCTCCAAGAAGGAGCTTTCCCTTCTCCCTCAGTATTTCTTTCTTCACTCATAACAGTATGAACTAATGGATAACTTATTCTATCTAGTAATGTAGGTAATCGTATAATTAATATTTCTATTTTTAAGGGGTTTATGCCCAACTTCTTCCACCTTTGGCATCAAGAGCTCCTCTGGTGGGGTCTGGAGTCCTGTGCCATGCCCCCATATATGTATTTTTTAGTGTTTCCTTGCTTTCTGGCTCCATAAGGTATTCCAGGTTCTTGTATTTTCTCTGCTGTAGCTCCCAAATCAACTACTTTTCCAGTAAGCCCTGGTCCGTTTTATTGCAGAATAGTACTCAGAAACCAAAATCTGTGCACTAGGTGTGCCCGTTGCTAATGGGTATATACACACTCACACACATACACACTTATACACACACACTCACCGCCCCACATACACATACTCCCACACATATACACACACATACACACACACATGCACATACACACTCACACACTCACACACACACATACACACACACACCACTCTATATTTATTTCTGTATTCATTTATCTGTATCTACATATATCTATTTGCTCAATTCTATTGTAGACATGAACTAACTTCAGAATTGCCAGCTTTAAGGGACTTCTTAAAAATTAATTGCCTGTTCACTACTTCCCCCATTTTTCTATTAGATTTTTGATGCTTTGTTCCTTAGTTTTTGAGAGTTCCTTATGGTTTAGAAAAATTAGCCCTTTAATGGTGGTTTTTGTTGCAAATATTTTCTCCAAGTTGTCTTTTGAGTTAGTTTAAGATTTTTTTTTTTGCCATGAAGATTTTTAATGTAATCAAGTTGGTTAGTCTTTCCCCTGATTGTCTCTGGGTTTGAGTCAGCATTAACTGAGCTAAACTCCTGGGGTTGAAAGGAACTGATCCATGTTTTTCAATAGAGCTTTCATTGTCTCATGCATTATATTTACATCTTTAATCCATTGAGAGTTTATTCTTGGGTACAGTGTGTGTATGGATCTAAGTTTTTCATATTCCAAATGTATAACCAGGTTTTCCAGCACCATTTATTTTTTAAAAAACCTTTGTTCCAGTAATTTGAAATGCTGTCTCTATCGTACATTAAATTTGCATATGAACTTAGGTCTATTGGTGGATTTTCTGATCTTTTCTACCAGCTTCTCTTAGGTATCAATACCATGGTTTTTAAATTAAAGATGCTTTATGGTATTTTAATGTGAAGCTAGTGCCTCCTCATACTTTTTTCTTTTTAGTGTTCCTTTTTGTTCTCTCTTGCATGCTTATTTTTCTGTATGAATTTAGTATTAACTTGACTGACTTAAAGAATCAATTTTATTGAGTTTTTCACATGGTTTTCGTTGCTCAGACACTCTATTGTGTCCGTGATGCTGGGGTTTGAACCTGTGCACTCGTGCATGCCAGGCAAGCGTGATGACCACTGGGCCACCGCTCCAGCCCTTTTTCCCATTTCTTAAAGTCTTTTGTGTCAAGAATGCTTTGAAAATTTCCTTGTGTGAACTGTGCATGTTTCTAACAAGAATGAGCTTAACAAAACCTGTGTCGGAGTGTTTTGATCTTCCTATTGCTGTTGTGAATGAGATGTTCTCTACTCTGTGTCCTTTAGCTGGTTTTTACTTGTGTATACGACAGCTACTAGATTTTATACCCCATTATCTTCCTGAATATCTCCCTTGCTTGAGTTTTATCCCTGATGTCTAGGGCTTTCCAAGTGCACTACCTTTAAGGGGCTGACTTGTTCATCCCCAGCCCAAATTCATATGTTAAGGCCCTGAGCCCCAGTACCTCGGAATGTGACAGAATTTGGAGATAGGACCTGAAAGAGGTGACGATGCTCTGATGAAACCCTGAGCCAGTCTGACAGGAGTTCTTAAAGAAGAGGAAATTTGGACACACAACACAGGCATCAAGAATTTGCCTACATGAAGGAAAGATCAAGTGCGTGAGAGGGCAGCCAGCTGCAAGCCAAGTAGAGGCCTCAGAAGAAACCAAACCTAATGACACCTTGACCTGAGGCTGGTAGCTTCCAAAAGTATGAGAAAACTAGTTCTGTGATTGAACTTCCCAGTCTGGGGGTTCTAGTACAGCAGCCCTGGCAAGCAGCACGCGTGGCTTATGTCTGCAAACGGGTAGGTTTTGCTTCTTTGAAAGCCATTCGTAGGCTTCTAGTTTGACCTCCCCAGTTTAACTGTACTGGGACGCTAGTCCAATGTGGAGTAGCAGTGGGAATAATTCCTCATTTCTGATCTCACTGGATATCCCTCCAGTGCGGCAGGGGCTAGGATGACATGACCCAGAGCTGGAGGAATACGCATAATTGCACTTAATACTTGATGAGCGCCTGTCTCTTACAGAGCATCCCAGCAAAACCCATCTCGGTTTATCCCAGAGAGAGGCAAAGCAGCTACACGTCCAGTTTCAGCACCGGGCTTCCACGATGGCAGTCACTCCATCCGTCCAGAGTCTTTGCACCCATCACCCACTGTGCCCTCGTTTTCCTGCTTAGACAAACCTACAAGAGGCAGCCCACTAGGAAAAATCCCTTGTAGCGTCACACCAGCTACTTGGGGAAAGTTTTATACCACTGCCCAAGAAAACTACAACGTGTGCTACACGTGTAATTTAATTTTTTTTAAATTTCTAGTTTAAAATCATTAAAAGAAAACAGGTTTGATTCATTTAATAATTTATTTCATGTAACTCTCAGGATTGTATCCCAAATCTTATCATTTCAACATGCAATTCCTATTTTTTATTCCTTTCTTCATACTGTCTTCAAACTCTGCAGTGTATTTTACGCTTCCTGCAGTGGCTGGTGTACACGACACTTCGAGTGCTCAGTAGCCATATGTGGCTGGTGGTTACTGTAGCAGTTTAATTAGTGCAGGTCTAGGAGCCCTGCTATTACTATTTCTCCATGGAAAAATGAAATTATACTGATTGACTGCCTTATTTAATTTGCATTATAATGCTGTAAAGTTGGTATGATCATCCACACTTGACACATGAGGAAGCTGAAACTCAGAGACATTAAGTACCCTTCCCAAGCTCACACAGTCATTTGACTCCAAAATTAATGCTAGGAATTGTCAAACCACGTCGGGAAGACTAATTGAGCCTGCAAGCAGAGCAGAGCAGGAGAATGAGCCAGGAGTCATCCAGGCCATAAGAAAGAGTAAAGAACAATTATATAGGACAGTCTGTCCTACGCAGGACAAGGTTTCCAAAGACTAGGAGCCCCTGCCCTGCTCTCACTGTCTGCGAATGGGCTGTATACTAGGTTACATCCTGTCTTATTGCTCTCTCAATAAACATGTGGCACTGCCATAAGACCTTAACTGTCTCAAGAGCAAGAACTGAATTTATATTTCTCTCCTCTTGGGTCCCCTTAGTAGAGATCGTGAACTTGATGGGTCCCGGTGACTAATTGATAGAACAATAGGGAGCGCTGAGTCTGGCCCTAACCTTAGCCATGGGCATTTCTAGAAACAAAGGACTATTTCCTCCTGGCCTTCACAGAGTCTCCCCCTGCTGCTTCATTTCCAGGCAGTCAGCTCAGCCTTCTCCCTCCCTACCCTAGCAAGCTTCCTCTTGACAACTACTGTCCTCGCAGGGAGCGAGCGTGTGCATCTTTTCCTGGAGTTGAGTCAAAAGGTAAATATAGAGAATTGTCCTTGTTTCACTGGTTTAAAATTTTATCCAGGGTCAGCTCTGTTGGCATCGATGTTCACAAGAACCAGAGTCTGCGGCTGTTGGAATGCAGGCATCTGGGAGACCCTTTGGTCCGTTGGGGACAGCCAGGATTGACGTTTTCCTGGCTGCTGCCACCACCATGGCTACAGATGCAGCCAGGGCGTAGCATGGTTTATCAAATATTTTCCAGGATGGTGGTAGATGGATGGGGGCATAGACAACAGGGAGATAGATGATAAATGAATGGATGGAGCTATGATTTTCTCCTTACTGAGTCATAGGGGACTTCCTAATCTTTCTCAAACTCCTTGGATAACTCTGATGGTCAGCTAAGGATGGAGCCCTCAGTCCTATCCCCTGGCCCTGTAACCTCAAAACCTTGAATTTGAAGTCTAGGAAGGGAATCAGAATCTCCCTTCTTACTATGAACTGACATTACCCAAAGAACCATAGCCTGTCTACTGGGAGAGCCATTCTGTGTCCTGCCACTTGAAGATGACAAGCTGTTTGAGTTTTTCTTGGCCTGCAACATTTTTAAAAATATATTAATTAACTGCTAACATTTGAAAAATTTTTTAAAATGTGAATATGAAATTTCTGAATTTTCTTGAGAAGAGAGAAAGAGGTTCTGGTAGAATTGGGTCAGTATTCTTGTAGAGCATTGCCACCTAGAATCCAGGAGTCACCCCATTAGATAAGCACAGCCACTCCAGTTTGCCATAGTCCCGGTCAATCCTATTTGGTCATTCACTGTGCCATCTGACCCCTGTCCTGTAGGCATCAGAGTTGGTGGCCATCACTTCACACTCACACTCTCATTCTATATATGAGGGGACCAAGACCCAAGAGAGGAAGTCATTGGTTGAATTCAGGCTATCAGCCAAGGACAGGGAATCCAGAGCTCCCAGGGACTAGTGATCCAGATTTAGATTTGTTCCCCTGCTGCAGATTAAACATCAAAGTAGGTCAAGGAAACTGAAATCTCCATGCATTTAAGGAGAATGAATTAAGGGTTGGCTAATTAAAACACTGCTGTCATTGTCATCGTCACTGTCATCATCATCAACTTAAGAAGTTATAGCGTATGTATTGTTTATGAAAATCCTTTCAGGCAGCGGAACAAGAAAATGACAAAGACTTGGGAAGTGTATCAAGGAGAGCGAGCATTCGGGCTGAATTCTGAATGGGAATGTCCGATGACATGAACTGATAAGCTATCATACTTCCTGAAACACCACGTCAGATCATTTAGTAGAAGAAACTGAATTTGATGTTTCCCTGAAATGGACAAAAAAAAAAAAAAAAAGAAAGAAAAAAGAAAAAAGAAATAAAAATCTATCATAGAAATTACTTGTTAGGTGATGCATAGCAAGACATCAGAATAAACTCAATCCGCTCCAAGCCGTCAGATCCAAAGGATGTAGGAGGGCTTGGCTACTGTCAGGTCTTGGGCAATCCCCAAAGTTTATTTTCGGCCAGAAACTTTGGCAAGTGCCCAATCCTACCCTTGGTCTGAATTGCATACCTCCTCTCTCTTCCTTACCTCTCTCTCCTCCCCAGTCCCCGATCGGAATCAAACTCTTGATTGAGAAGGATCTGATAAGCTCTCTTGCACTGAGGTGCCCGTGATTCACACTGGTATCTACATTTACCACTTCCAAGGGGTTTAAACCTTACCAGGCGTTAAGAACCACATTTCCAAGTGGGTGTTTTCCCAGATTAGCAGGGCACCCAGGAGACCCCTACTGGGAGTATATTTTTCCCATTGTCCCTGAAATTGCTCCCACTCAACTGCATTCTTCTCTATGGTTACCAACGCCCAAGGAGGACCGATGCCAGCCTGGACCTGAGACAAGGCCTACTCCAGTGTCCTGCCCTGGAGGCCAGCAGGCCCTGGTCAGCACTTTTAACCCACTTTCCCCAGTGCCCAGGGATTGGACTCCAGTGGGACAGTCCTTGTACACGTTGTTAAGTTTTCAAAAATGACAACAAACCTTTGACTTGCAGGACGGCTCTTGGCAGGTGATGACAGGCCTTAACTTTGCCCGTAGCTAAGTCATTTCATTGTAGGCAAAACAGTGAAATGAGCAGAGGGCTGCCAGCCCCCCTTGCTTTTTGGCACTTCCTCTTTTCAAAACATTTCTCCATCTGTTCCTCACCTGGCTCTGCCAACGGCTATAAGGTGAGTATCATAAGTCCCAGTATCCAGAGAAGAATACTCGATCAATCAGCCCGGCTATCATGGACTCTGGCAGGGAGTCTGGATTAAGCTTAGGCTCTCTCTGGTGGCCTTTCTGCTCTGGAGGGGGTGACAATTTCAAATGACAGAGGCATATACAAATAGAAAATTCTGAGCATATCAGCAGATTGTGAAGATTACCCCAGCCTGGGATGTGGTGTGCAGTCAAACAAGCTTACAAGTCTCTGAAGGGGACAGGTGACAATACTCATCCAGGCACAAGCTCACACATGGCACTGTCTTAAGCATGACTTACGACTTCAGGTGGTTTTATTCTCTGGCCCCAGAGAAACTAACCTTGTTAGATGAAATGCAAGGCCAACCCTAAGACAGCTCAGCTCAATCTACAAATCCAGGTCACCGAGGTCTCTTTCTCGTTTTCCATCCAGAGGCTCTGCTTAACAATGTCTTCACCTTGACAAAAGTTTAAGCAGGCAAGGAAGGCACAGGGTGAACACCTGGGAATCTGGCCTTAGGTGGATGCCAACTCTAGCCTAGTACTGCCTCCAAACTACCATGGAGAACTTGAGAAAGTCCTCCCTCTTCGGGCAGCAGTTTTCCCAACAATGAAATAATAAATTGGAGTGATAACACCGCATTCTCTCCTACTTCTGAAAGGTAGTTACTCTATAACCCAACACCCTGGAGTGTACCTGAATGTGGAGACACGCCCTGCAGTGCAGGTGAGCAACTTTTTGTCACTTTTAGGCAGTGCAGGTAGGTGCAGGTAGGTGACTTTTTGTCACCTTTAGGCATGGCCCCACCCTTCCCGCTGTTGTCACCCCCACTCAAATACCAACACCCTCATGGGGAAAGCCTCACCCCAAGGACTCTCTGGGATTTCCTAAGGGCTCTGAGAAGTGGCCGATAAATAAGTTTCCCCCAGACTAAGCAAACTCCAGAGTTGAAGAAATTCCCTGCTTAATGCTTTAAAACAAATTCCCTCCATTCTCTATTCTCTTCACGAGTTTCCCTCTGAAGAAGGCTTCAGAGGGCTGACAGATCCCCAGGGTCTGAGGTCACCCCGGGCTGTGCTTATGTACGAAAGAACATACCAGGTGCCTAGTGAGTCTTAGCTTGTTGCATGGTGAGATTAAATTATGTCTCATGTGGCTGTATCCTCCCTTCTGGTGAAAAATAAATTGCATCCTGGAGCCCTGGCCATCCTATTCCTGACTGCATAATCCTCGGAGACTCCCTGGGTTCCATTTGTCCATTTGTTCCATTTCCATGGCGAGTGCCAGCCCCTCTCCCATGAGACCCGTGCCTTCCGAAGTCCTAGCTTACCTGACACCTGACCCAGTACGTCAGCATCCCCTCTTGGGACAGGTGCCTCCCTACCATACCATGTCCCCAGGCTGCTGTGAGGACAACCTCTGGGACGGGTGTGGGGTGAGGCGAGGATTTACTGCCTGTTGCCGCAGACTGGAGAAATGGGACGTCTCACACTAGATTTTATTTGCCGGTTCCTTTTTCTTTTTAATTATGCAAATACACATAATGAAAATTTGCCATCTTAACATTTTTAAGTGCACAGTGCAGTGACATCAAGAGCATTCACACTGTAGGGCAGCTGTCCCCAACATCCATCTCCAGCACACTCATCTTGCGACTCATCTTGCGAAACTGAAACTGGTCTGTGGAACATCAGGTCTCATTTTCTCTCCCTTCCCCTGGAAACCACCATTCTACTTTCTGTCTCTGGATTTGACTACTCTAGGGACCTGTAAGTGGATCATGCGATTTTTGTTTTTTGGTGACAGGCTTATGTCATTCAGTGTAATGTAATGAGCTTTCATCCACATTGTATCACAACCCACATACATTTTAAATGTTAGTAGATACTGTAATCAAAAGGTGATTTCATTTAAAAACATCAGTGGCTTCATATGCATTAACTCATTTAATTCTCCCAATAACTTAAGAGAAAAGAACAATAATTATCATCTCTGTTTTACTGATGAAGAAGCTGAGAAACAGAGATGAAGTAACTGACCAAGGCCACACAGCTAATAAGCAGCCAAGACAGGAATTGATCACAGTATGTGGGTTATGATCCACTGCACTTACACAGGAGACTGCAGCTGGTTTGCATTTGCTCGATCAATGGGCATCACAAACACAACGACCATCAGCATATAGAAATGGAAAGGAGCTTGTGAATCTAAAACCTTCCAAAACTTTCACTCTGGTGTAAATGCCACATTTTTTCTTAATCAATTTTTTACTTTGGAATTATACTGGATTTGCTGGGGCATTGCAAAGATGGCACAGTGAGTTCCCACATACTCCTCATCCCGCGTTGGCTTTCCCTAATATTACCACCTTCCACTGATAACATTCGCCAACATCACTACTCTTGTACAACGGGGGCATTATAAATGTTACTTGAACATAAGCACTGAGACCCCGTGATAGTCACTCTGATGTCGGCGATGGCTAGTAAGTGACTGATGGGCAGGAAGCATATAGTGGATACGCTGAGCAACAGGGTAAGTCAAGTGTCAGCCAGGATGCTTGGGACAGAGCGGAACAGCTCAAGAGTTCATCATTCCGCTCAGAACAGCATGCCATTTAAAACTTATGAGAACTGAAATTTTCCACTTAATATTTTTGGGCTGTAATCGACCTCAGATAACTGAGATCATGGAAAGTGAAACTGTAAATACGGGAGGCTACAGAATGTCACTGTGGACTCCTGTGGGAACGCCACTTTCAGCTTCGGCTTTGCCGCCTCACCAGCGAGCCCTTGGAACAGCTCTGGCAGCACTGGCTGGGGTCAGATTTTCTCCTCACTGGTGCCCAGCTGGGCCTGGCTCATATCCTTTGCACTTCACCTGCTCGCTAAACCCAGAGCACCCCTCTTTCCAAGTCCTGCCTCTTTCAATGGCCGCTTAAGACCCACCTCTTCAATAAGGCACTCCCCAGTTGCAAGCTTTGGCCTTCCCCCCTCTCTTTCCTGGTCCTCTTTCCCTCCCTTCATAAATCCTACATCAAGTGACAGCTTTGCCCAACCTGGGACTTACATTTCTGCCTGTTTCACTTGGCTGCCTCCTATAATTCTATCAACTCCCTAAGAAAAAAGAGGATATTCTCGTTTCTTTCTCATTGTCCTTTCCAAATAATAGGTTTGCCACAATTCAGTTCATTGACCTAAGCATCAGAAGATCAAATTCACACCAAATAGAGAAAAAGCAAGATAGGCCTGGTTAAATCCTATAAGACATGCTAGGAAAAGAGCAATTTTGTTTTATGACCATTATATACTTTTCCTGTAATCAAGCACACTATCCTCAAAGACTGGATAAAGTGCCGAGTCTATGCTTATTCAGGATCATCAATACAAAACTCTTTTCTTTAGTAAGTTCCATTAGCCAATTTGACCAAGCTTCATTACCAAGGAATCAGCAGACTGATTGCACATTGCTCTACTATGGGAAAAGCAGGTCTGAGATCCATCTCAGAAGCATGTACAGGAAGTGGAATTGCTTCTGGTGCTCCGCATGAAACACAGCCTTCAGCGCTCAGTGCTGCAGTATTGCAAAGCCTGGCACAGGGCAAAGCAATAGGAGGTGACTGTGATCCCACACCATGCGTCGTTACCACCATCCCCTGGTCTCAGCTGGCCGTTGGTTACTGGTTGCACATCATCTTGGAGGGAGGCCTGCCACCCACACCAGTCTCAAAGGAAGGAGGGTCTCCTGCTTGCCTGCCCACGCCTACTTAGTGTGCATTGGTGGAGGGCTTGGTAGGAAATGGGTTGTTCTTCCCACTGCCTGGAAAACTTCAGACTGAAGTTGAGCCTCCGTATTTCTTGAAATGACGGGTAAAAACACCAGCTTGAATCCATTTCCCCAGTGACACAACTGGCTTCAGAGTGATGGGATGCTCGTTCCTGCAGTGCCTCTCATGAGCAGCTTTCACTCTTCTTGGGGGACTTTCTGATTACCCAGGAGTCTGGCCACTGTGAATCTTCCCACCTCACTCTCCAACACTCACAGGTGACACCACAGAGTGGTCATCCCAAGGCCATTTTCAGGAGTTACGAGGTCATGGGAACCTTGGGAGGAGTTCAGATGGTGTTGCCATCTACTGACTATGTTCCATCCTTGGCCCTGAGAGCAGAATTGCTAAGAAGGTTCCCGTGTCTGTCCCAGTGAAGGGCTTCTTTTCCCATGCTTGTGAGCCGGGCAGTGGGCAGTTTTAGTGCCAGGGCTATTCATGAATTCATAACACTGACCACATTGTTCACAGTTGGGCTGAACATATATATAAAATTATTGTATGATGGCCAAGGGTTGCATTGGCAGACAAAATCTGTTCCAAACACTTTGATGCCAGGTGGCCAAGTTACCACACCATGACTGTACCTTTCAAGTTCTGGAAAGGGACAGAAACTTTGCAGACAACTTTTTGAGCAAATACAGGTTTCTTTTACCATCCTCAGGCAAGAGGAAAGAACATGAACTTGGTCATGCAAGAGAGAAAAGACTGAAGTCTGCCCCAGGAAACATACTGCTGGATCCCACCAGGGAGGCCCACTGACTGCAAGGTCACCTGGAAGCCCGTCAGAGGCTACTCTCCTGACTCCAAGATATACAAGCTTTCCATTCCATGAACCAATTGTCTCAGCCCTCCATTTGTACAGTGTGATGGTTGATTTTTTTGAGTGTTAGCTTGACTGGGCCACAGACATTTAGTCAAACATTCTGGATGAATCTAAGAGAGTGGTTTTGAATGAAATCATTTAAATTTGTAGACTATGAGTCATAATGTACATGCACCTCATCTGACAGTTGAAGGCCTGAACAGAGCAAAAACTAACCTCCCCTGAAACAGAAGGGATGCTGCCAGCAACCAGCCTCAGGACTCAACCCTACTCTGAGCCTTCAGCCCACCTACCCTGCAAGTATTGGACTCATCAATCCACCTCAATTGTGTGTGTAGGTTCCTTAAAATAAATCTCAATCTCTTGCCCAGCTCGGAGATGTTCATTTAACATGGAAAGTTAAGCTGGATAAAAAGAATGGAGGGAGGTTGGACGTGATGGTGCACACCTGTAATCCCAGCAACTCACGAGGCTGAGACAGGAGGATCACAAGTTCAAGGCCAACCTCAGCAATTGAGTGAGGTCCTAAGCAACTTAGAAAGGCCCTGTCTCAAAAATAAATAAATAAACAAAGGGAAAAAACTAAGAACAGGAGGACACCTCAATCTCACTAGTTTGCCTCTGGATCCAACCATGCTTAAAATTTGATGTATCCCTAGTCTTCTTGGTTACTTGAACCAATACTTTCACTTTTTAACTTAAGCTAGTCTAAGTTAGTTTTCTGACACTTGCAGCTAAAAGCGTCCTGACCAACCCAGCAATCTCAGCTGACTGCTGGCTGAGACCACCCTTCTCTCCTACCACCTAGGTGCTTTAAAACACCATGCCTTAACAGAAAATGTGGGTTACAGCGAAGCCAAAAGTTGGGAAGATCACTGTTATTGAAAAGAAAGTTTGTTACTCATAGATCCCGGAGTTGGGGGCAGGGGGCACCACACAGGGCCACGCGGAGAAGCACTGAGGTTGATCACAGGCAGGGAGGTGGGGGACTGTGGGCAGGAACCTTTCTTGTGCCTTCCATGAGAAGGAAAGAAAGAAAATAGAAAGAAATGGCTAATGCTGTCAGTTTCCACCCCAGCATCCCAACAGAAATCTTTCCAGAGCAACATCATGAGCACCAAGTTCCAAAATATCACTCCACCTTTCAGCACACGCATTTCCTCAGAAATAAGCACTGCTTTAACCCTCTGAGGTTTGGATATCAGCCAATTGGATTATTTGGATGATTCTACCTTGGTCTATGAAAAAAAAAAAAAACATTAACTCTGCTTCAGAACTAATGCTCAGGAGCAGGATAGGAAGAGCACTGGACAAACCCAGGTCTGGGATCTGCTGTTGTCCCACCTCTCACTGGGTGTGTGATCTTGCATTAGCCACTGTCCTTCCCTCCGGCTCAAGGGGGAGACTTTTTGTGGTTATCCCGTTGTAGGGCTAGCTAAATAATCTTCAGGCCTGTCTTAGTCTGCTTGGGCTATTATAATAAAAATGCCATACACTGGTGATTTCTCAACAGCATAAATGTATTTCTCACAGTTCTGAGAAGGGAAGTCCAAGATTAAGGAGGTGGCAGATTCGGAGCTGGGAAGGGGCCCTTTTCCTGGTTCATAGACAGCTAGCTGTCTTTTATTTACTTATTTTTTTAAGAAAGAGGGACAGTGAGAGAGAGAGAATCAATTTTATTTAGTTTTTCATGTGGCTTTCGTTGCTCCAACACTTCATCATGCATATGGTGCTGGGATCTGAGCCTGCATCTGTGCACATCCCAGGCAAGGGCTATAACCACCGAGCCACCGGTCCAGCCCCAACAGCTGTCTTTTCACTTGTCCTCACATGATGGAAGGGACCATGAGCCCTCTGGGGTCTCTTTTACAGGGACACTAATCTCATTCCTGAGGGCTTCTCTTGACTTAGTCCCCTCCCAAAAACATCCCTTCTAAATGCCCTCACATTGAAGACTCAGTTTCAATGCTTGAATTTTAGGAGACGAAAGTATTCAGTCTATAGCGAAGCTCTGTCTAGCTCTGGCGTCTGGACTGCTGCTTCTGTAAATTTATTACCACCTGATAAATCATGTCTCTCCTCTAAGGCTCCAAGAGACTTTGACTCTCTGTTGTTATTACATCTTCACAGAGTGACTTAGTGGGTCAAAATTTTCTAACTTGGCCAAAATAAATTCATATACTTAGTTTATTAAAGCAGAAATGCTAACGTTTTCTTCATTTTCCTTTGCTGCAGTATTTCCTGGAAAAATTGCATGAATACAAAATCTTTTTAAACATTCACCTAGGGGATGTTGCCTTGAGAACCTTTCAGTAGCTTATTCATAATTAGTAAAGACTGAATTGTGAAGCCAGGCATGGTGGCACACGCCTGTAATCCCAGCAACTCAGGAGGTTGAAGCAGAAGGATTGCAAGTTCAAGGCCAGCCTGAGCAACTTAGCAAGACTCTGTCTCAAAATAAAAATAAATAAATAAATAAAAAAGGCTGGAGATGAAGTGCAGTGGCAAAGTGCCCCTGGGTTCAATCCCCAGTAACACATAACACCAAAAAAAAAAAAAAATTGAATTGTGGGGAGCATAATTATCCCTTAATTCTTGCATTTAGCAAACCCAGAGCATCCCGTGACCATGTGACCCAAGGGCATAGCCCATTGATACTCTGGAAAGAAAACCCAAGTGCTGATGCCAAAATGGCCAGTGAATCACACAATCAGGTGACCTGGCAAATACCCATGTAGTTTCTAGTCTGCACCTATCTACACCATCTAACAAATTCTTCAGGTTCAGACTCACTGAACAGGGACGGTCATTCCATCGCGTTTCCCAAGACCCAAGTGGGAGGAAAGAGAAGGAGGCGGGGTCTGAGACCACAGGGGCTTTCCATCCATGATCTCATTTCAGGAGACATCCCACTAGCTCCTTGGAGAGTAACCTGCCCTGGCTGACAGTGTTTCAACAGTGTTACTCTCCTCATCCTCCCACTCTTCTATTTAACAAGATGATATCGGAGCAAGTTGGAGCCTCGGCCTCCCTTCCCTTCTCCCTACTCCCGTTCGGTCCAAGTGAAGATTCCGGTTCTATTTTTGCAAGAGGAGCTGCTTTCCTTGGTTACCAGCCAAGCTCTTAATGAGAGCATTCGACGTGTTCACTTTTGCAAAGGGATCCTGCAGCTCGGGCTGCAGAACACAGAAGCTCATCCGAGTCTGGCGTAAACATTAATGTCCAGCTGAGTGGCCTTGGGCAAGAGGCTGCCCCTTCCCCAGCTGTGCACAGGGAGAGCAGCAGCAAGGAAGGGACAGGAACAAAACCTGCCAGGACGGAGGCTGCCCAGGAAGAGGGGTCCTGTGGCCTACCCCTCACCTCTTCTCTTCCCTTCCCCGCTCACGCACTGGCACAGCGTAGAGGCCCCCGGATTGCTGGGGTGGAACAGCTGCTGTTTTGGGAACATACTCAATCTTCCCAGGAAAAGTGGAAAAGTCCCTGAAGTTATCGGCGTGGGAGAGAAGGGAGAGGTTTTGTGATGGAGGAAAGAAGTGAGAGGCGGAAGACATGTCCAAAAATCTCTGAGAGAAGGACCCCAGGGTATCACAGGTGACAAGAGGACTTGGTGTTCTCACCCCTTTCAGAGCACACGTAGCATGCGTCAGAGCCGGAGGGGACTCAGGACCAGCTGTTTGGAGTTCTTTTGTCACAGGCTGACTCGAGACTATAAGCAGGGAAGCCCACTGGTGTGGATGTCACACACGCACACTCACTCACGATCCCAGGGTCCACAGACTTCTCCAGGTTCCTCCTTGGGATCCTCATGTTCTATAGTCCCCTAGCCAGGAGCTCTGCTCCTAGTCTGCAGTTGTCCGTGGAAGGCAGTTTTGCACAACCCACCTCCACCCAAGGGGACATTTATTTGGCAGTGTCTGGAGACACTTTTGGTTGTCCCTGCTATATCTAGTAGGTAGAGGCCAGGGTGCCTCTAGACATCCCATAATGCCCAGGACAGACTTAATAGCAAAGTGTTAATGGCCCCATACACAGTAGCGCTGACGCTGAGAACCCTGTGTAAGTCATCTGCTTGGGGGTACCATTATCAAGGCCAGGACTGCTGCTCCGGATAATAAATAATGGTAGTTTGTTTACTGAGCACTTAGAGTGTTGCACGCGCTAGTCTAAGTACTTCTTGTAAGTGGACTCACTTAACTCTCACAACTCTCCACTGAGATAGGGGTGGCTTCATGCCTTTCAGAGATAAGGGAATTGACGCAAAAGTGGCTAAGTCGCCTGCCCAAGGTCACGTGGCTCATCAGTGGTGGGGCTGGAGGAAATCACGGGGCGCTGGCTCTAGAGTGTGGCCATGAGCCATTGCAGGGCACGGCTGGGAACCTAGTAACCATCCCTCTGCCAACAGGCCCAGCGGGAAGCAGTGTCCTCCTGCAGTTGCAATATTGGTCCTCTAAGCTCCTTTTCTTCTCGTCCACAGTCCAGCTTTATTTTCTTATTATTTGAGGCTACATATTTTTGTTTTTCTTCTGAGGACTTATCTCCCCGTTCCTAACTGGACTTTACACTTCTATAGTTACAATTTCCAGAATGTATTATCACCCACTATTTCGTCTCATTTTAAAAACTCCCCTATAGGAAGACCCAAAATGGGATACAGATAGTGAGATGGGAGAATGGAGAAGAAAGTCTTTGCAAACTTGTATATTAGAAGGATTGAGGAGAACTCATAGTAAACCACTAAATTATTTTAAGTTGTCTCTGGTGGTACAGGGGGATGAAGAGAACCCCTCAGTCTTTTTAGAGAGACTTAGAGAGGCACTAATTAAACATACCTCAGTGACTCCAGACTCTGCAGCAGGTGAACTGATACTAAAGGATAAGTTCATAACTCAGTCAGCACCTGACACCAGGAGAAGTTACAAACATCAGCTGCAGAAGCAGACTGCACTCTAGACAGTCTCTTAAAAGTCGCCACTTTAGTCTTTTATAATCGAGATCAGGAGGAGGCCAAAGAGAGAGAGAAAAGAACAAAAGGGAAACAGCAGCCCCAGTGGCAGCCCTACAAAAGGCTAATTCCAGAGGTCGGGGTCCCTGAAATCGTAAGGCTCCCACCTTAGCCTGCTACTACTGTGGCCAGATGAGACATTACAAGAAGGACTGCCCCCAAAGGCCACAAAAGCCACAGACACCCTGTCCTATCTGTGATGGAGACCATTGGAGGTCGGATTGCCCTCGGAGGCGAAGGCCCTTGGGGACAAGCCCCTCTTATCAAATGGTACAACAACAGGACTGAAGGGTCTCGGGGTGTCCTTCTTTGGCTCCAAATAGCAGGACTGTCATCTCCATGCAGAAGCCTCGGGTGACCTTGACTGTTGGGGGTAAGGAAATTAATTTCCTCCTTGACACTGGAACCACATTTTCTGTTCTTCTCTCGAATCCAGGCCTCCTCTCTTCTCATAGCATGACTATAAGAGGCATATCAGGGAAGCCCTGATATGGACTAGATATTTTTCCCAACCTCTGAGCTGTTCTTGGGATAATCATCTCCTCTTCTCACATGCCTTTTTAATAATGCCTGAAAGTCCCACTCCCTTAATGGGAAGGGATATCCTGACCTGTCTAGGTACCACAGTTCTTATGATGCCAGAACAGGCACTTTGTTTGCCCCTAATAGAAACAGATAACATGTCATACCTGTTAATGTTTTGCTGTTCTGTTTTAACATGTTCCTACCGGATGAAGGCCTTGCCCAGTCACCTGCCAACTGCTGTCATGAATAATTGAGTTGCCCAGACCAGCAAGATGCCATCGCACATGGAATCTACAACCAAGCTCTGGACATCTACAACCAAGCTCTGCTGAGGGGCCCTTTTAGATAGATAGGCCTCTGGGAAAGGTCCCTGACTGCCGTCCCCATTCTACACCCCCATATCAGCAGGAAGTAGCCAGAATGGTCATCACCCATTTTTCCCTAATGGCAGTTAGGGATACTTCTTCAGAGTGGGGAATGAGACAGGTTAGGAGAGACAGTGAAATGGCTAGGTAGTCAGGACAGAGGGCCACCACCCAAGAGCTAGCTGATAGAGGCAGAGAGTGATTGACAGGGCGTGCTCAGGGCCTTCAAATGCAAAAAGACCAGATGGCACACCTTTGTCCCAACTAAGATGGGGGTGGTCACAGGCGTGCTCCAGCCTTCAAATGCAAAAAGACCTTGAGGCTCACCCTTCTTCCAACTCAGAGATAGGGGTGGTCTCAGGTGGATACTAGGAAGTATTTGCCACCTTTTGTTTTAACCATGGTGCTCTTGACCAGTTTCAATGCCTGTTTTTTTTCTTGTTTTGTTTTGTTTTTACTTTTTTAAAGAGAGAGGGACAGTGAGAGAGACAGAGAAAGAGAGAAACAACTTTATTTAGTTTTTTACATGCTTTAGTTGCTCCAACACTTAGTTGTGTACGTGGTGCTGGGGTTTGAACCCAGGTCCTCGTGCTTGCCAGGCAAGCGCTGAAACCACTGAGGCTCCGCTCCAGCCCCTCAATGCCTGTTTTACATAGATTTTAACCAATGGAGTTGATGCATTTCTCAATGCCTGCTTTGCATGAATGTTAATTATGCTCATACCCCAAATCTATATAACCTCTGGCTTAACCTCCATTATACGGTGTCCTGCTTCCAGGTATCCCTCTGCCTTGCAGAGTCTCTGCTCTTTTTCCTAAATAAATCCTACTCCTTTTACTCCTAAAAAAAAAAAAAATAAATAAATAAAAAACAAAAACTCCCCTATAGGGGCTGGACTGGCGGTGCAGTGGTAGAGCACTTTCCTGGCATACGGGAGGACCTGGGTTCAATTCCCAGCACCACATACACAACTAAGTGTTAGAAAAACAAAAACCACATAAAAAAATAATTAAAATTGATTCTCCTTTTCTTTCTGTTAAAAATAAAAACCAACCAAATAAATAAACAAAAAGCAAAAAACTACCCTAAAATGCTAACAGGACATTTATACATGACGAAAGAAAAAACAAGGTCACTGGGCAGGTAACATGCCCAGAGCCAGCACAGCAGCCTTGGAGTGGCATGTGTTCCAGAGTGTTCCTCTGACCACTGCCTCTACCTCTGTTCATGTGGCTCGGACCTGGAGAGAGAGAGGAAGCCCAGTCCTCGTCTCCTGAGCCTCCACAATACGGGAATTCTTCCTCACATGCCAATTATATTATGCATGTCATTAACCTTCAACCGAAGCATAAAGTTGGGCATGACTTTAACTGAAATGTATTTATTTAATCTTTGGTAGTGGGATGAGGCAATCTTAAATTCCCAAGCATCATCTTAGCTTCCAAATTGCTTCATCTGTCTCCCTTCCAGCTCCTTGCTTCTCTTTCTTGCTGAAGATTATGTTATCTTCTTGCAGTTGTTTTGTTTTAGTTTTTCAAAAAATGAGTGGAGCTGGGCTGCTTGCCAACTGGTGCGCTCATCCCACTGAAAACGCACCTCTCTTCATACCCTCTGTGTGTCCTCAGGCTCCATATTGAACCGGTCCAATCAGCAATTCCCATCATGTCTTGGCAGACAACTCCTGCCAGAAGTGATTGCTGGTATCTGGATAAGACTGGTCATTTAAGCAATGGTAAAAACAAGATCCTAGAGCAGGAAGAGAAGTGCCAATTTTCCTGGCCTCTTCCCCAAATCCTTAAGACACCTTGTCTCCTGAACTTGGCAGCAAACAGAATTGCTCTAGTTAGAGATAAAACTGAGCAGATGTGTCAGCTCATCTAAGCATCTCTACATAGCATCTATTCTATATACCTTTTTTTAAGAGAGAGAGTGAGAGAGAAAGACTCAATTTTAATTTATTTTTTCATCTGGTTTTTGTTTTTCTGACACTTAGTTGTGTATGTGGTGCTGGGGTTTGAATCTGGGACTTTGCGCGTGCCAGGCAAGCACTCTACTGCTGAGCCACCTTTCCAGCCTCTATTCTATATACTTTTAAAAAAAAAGTTTAATAAGAAGTTGAATTGTCATACAATCATAAATGCATACAAAGTGATAATATGGTTATGCATTTGGTCCTAAACCATAGTTTCCCCCACATTGTCCACACCCCAGTCTCTTGATTATTCTATATTACACCCCTATAAAAGATATAAATGTCCATATGTATGTATATATATATATATAATAGTAAATCTATATGCATTTTATGCCTCAGCATACTCTGAAAAGGTCTGAAGGAGGAGGAAGGTGCTATTGGTAAAGATCATTAGTGCAATCCAGTTTAATTCAGAGCATCTCACTGTCTTCTGACTTCCCTGAGTTAAATCCAAGTGTCCCACCCCTCAGTTATTTCAGCTCCCTTTGGAGAAGATATTCACGGATGACATAGTTGGATAATCACAAATAGGCACCTTCAACTCACCAATGAGTGGCCTGTATTGGTCAGGATTCTTTCAAACACACGAGACTAAATGTTTGCCATAGCTAAAGGAAAGAAGGATGAGTTGTTCCAGAGATAGGAACACACAGCGACTGCGCCTGTCTGGGGCAGCCAGGACTAGGGCTCTGAGGAGGGGCGGGGCAGCCTCTTTCTCCTGCTCTTGACTCTGCTTCTCAACACCAACCGCCAGGGTGGCCTTATTCTCCCTACTGAGGAGGCTTCCTCTAAATAGCCATGGGAGACAAGATAACACTGCTGACCCCTCATTCAGTGGCTTGAACATCTGTGTCCCCCCAAATTCATATGTTGAAATCCTACCCCCACAAGGGCAGGATGAGAGGATGAGAGGATGGGACCTCTCTGGGAGGCGCTTGGGTCATGGGGATGGAGCCCTCGTGAATGGGATTGGTGCCATCATACACAGAGCCCATTGGACAGTCCTCACCCCTTCCACCATGGGAGGACACAGCAACAGAGCCACTGAAAGCTGGTCCTCTACAGACATCAAGTCTAAGTCTACTGGCACCTTGATCTTGGACTTCCCAGACTCTGATTTCTGTTACTTATGTTGCCAAGTCTAAGTTATTGGCTATAGCAGCTTACGGGCTAAGGCAGCTACTATCCTGCTCAGCATTCTCCAGAGGCAGGAACGGAACTTTCTCGATACTTGAATGTCAAAATCTCAAGGCAGAGCTGAGCCTGACAAGCCTTTGGTCATGGATCCCACGCCTAATCACTGTGTGAGGGAAGTGCAGCCATGGCTTGGGACTACTGTGATTGGTCAAACCCAGGTCCCTCATCCATCCCTGTGGCCTGGCGTTGGACTGATGCAATGGCAGACCCCCAGTACCACAGCTTTGGAGGTAAGGAGCTGCACTATCCCTGGGGTGGCGGGTGGGCAGTATTGTTGAAGGAGAAAGGGCCATTGAACAGAACAGAAACAACGATGTCCTTTCTGATTCTGTCCAAGGACTCATTTGAAAGTGGTTGTTTGGAATTCAGATTATATTTCCCAGTAAAAGCAATCATATAACAATCCCTTATGTTCAAGTGGGGTTACTTGTGACATTATTCATTATGTCATTTCACCCTTCAAGAGAAGTGCAAGATCGAGAGCATAGGCAGCAACCCTCCGTCACATCATCCCCACCCTCAGGTCAGCGCCCGAACCTGCTTTATTGGGACAGGACAACAGTGCCAATCCCTGTGCACCCTCGGATTCTGAGGAGTGGGGACCTGACGGAGGCTCTCCCTACTGGGGCAGGGTGTTGTGGCCGGTGGGCTGCTCATGCCAGGCCCCTGTGTTTCCTCTTCTTCTCCCCCAACTTTGTCCTGTGCCCCTCACAGGCACCTAATGTAGATGGAGGCCCTTAGTCTGCTGCATGGAACAGAGTAGAGGGTGAGGCTGTAGGAGGAAGAGGAAGAGGAGAGAGGGACAGCATGCACCAGAGCAGGGCTCGAGCAAGGCCGTAGGGGCCTGGAACTTCAGAAACTGTGGGGGAACTTAAAGACAAAATTAGCTCATTTGAATTTCTCTAGCGTATGATGCTGCAGGAAAATTCCCCTGATACAACTTCCTGAATTGCTGGAGACACTCGCCAGGACAAGGCCCACAGCTGCTCTGAGGAGTGGAGGGGGCGTTGAGAGGAGAGGCAGAGAGGAGGAAGATGTGGAGAGCTCAGAAGAAGGGCCTCAAAGTCCCCCAGGAAACTGAAAATGAAGGTGACTCAGGGATTCAGGAACGGTGGGGAGGAAGTGAGACATCTCAGGATGTGGGGAGCGAGCTGGGTGGGGTCTTGCAGGGTGCTGCTCAGCAGCATGCTACACATAGCCCTGTCAGCCTCTCAGTGCTGTGGCTTCAGCCCTACCCCAGGCCTTGGCCACATGCAGGCCCTAGAGGCGGTGGCCAGAGATGAGGATGGGGAGGGAGGAGCGTGGCAGGAGCGTGAAGGGAAGAGGCCTTTCTCGGTTTGCAACTGTGGACACTGAGTCACTTCTGGGGAAGGGGTGAAAGCCAGCAAGAGCCCCAGGGATTGCCTTCCCCCAAAAGAAGCTAGAAGCCATCAGCGAAAGTAGGGAAAAAAATCTTTCTTGTATTTTTCATACCAGAAACCTCTAGTCATTCCCTTGGATCTAGCACAGGCACCAAAGGTCTTTGAAATCTAACAGTTCTGCTTCTAGAAATATACCTTAAGAAATAATCAGACGTGCTTGAAAATATACCTCTACAAGAACACCATCATGACTTCATATATATTTTTAAATTTTTTCTGAAAATTAGATAAACCATGAACAAGGGAGTTAGCTCCAGATGGAGATCACAATACAGCCAGTAAACTTTTGGTGTTAAAAATCTACTTTGTGAGAAATCCTCCAATCCTCACAATCTACTTAACATCTTTAAAAACAAGTCCCAACGTACCACGCAGCAAGCCAGTATAACCAGAAGTTGCTGGAGGGCAGCACTTCAAAATGTTTCCCTTTCTCCAGTGGAGTGCTGACTTGAGTTTCTTTAATTTGATTCCTCTTTTCGGTTTTCCTATATTTCTATAATTAGCATGCGTGGCTTTGTAATGATACATGAGGATGTAGTTCTTGGTGGATTGTCTGTTTTTAAAGAGTTCTCTGCAGCTCTTCACCCTGGAGGTCAAGGCCTTTCATTTTGGGGACCCAAGGCATGTTCCCAGCTCACAGCCTGCTCCCCTCCTCAAGTCCCCCACCCAGCCCTACTCCAGCTCCACCACAGCCTCTTTGACCTTCTGCCACCTACTCAGCCCCCAACAGTGTTTGCATCACCTCCTCAAAGTCCCCTTCTTCAGGCCTTCTGTATTCAAGATGGACCAGAAATGAGTACCTGGAGCTCGAGCGGTTGAATGACCGCCTCAGGCACCCTCCGAAATTAAAGTTCAAAGAAAACCCCACTTCCCCAAGAAACCCCTCTCGTGTGAGCTTGAGGTGTCCTTCTCATATCTACACTCTCTGTCCTCTCCACTCGTGTGTTGTGGACAACAGGGAGTGGTTGCTCACCAATGCTTGAGGACCGCCCCTGTCCCCAGAGGACTACTGGCCAACGTTCAAAATTCAGGTCAGCTCAATGCAATGTTCAAAATTTCAACATATGGAAACCACTTCTGATCCTGTGGCCCAATAAGGCGCAATCAACCATTCACCCATCCATTCATTACCCATCCTTGTTATACTTATTCTTTTTTTTTTTTTATCTCTTCATTCTGTTAAAAGCATAAGTAACAGTGCTGGAGAGGTGACTCAGTGGTAGAGAGCTTACCAGACATGCGCGAGGACCTGGGTTCAAACCCCAGCACCACACATACAACTAAGTGGAGAAAAAACAAAAACCAGAG
>PVKS010007156.1:22054-74669 GCA_004027875.1 Aplodontia rufa | reverse complement strand
AAAAAAAAAAAAAATTACTGAACCACAGCAGCAGAGCCACCCCAGGCTGAGCCAGAGGTGATTCAGGCTTTTACTTTGAGTTTGGCTCACCTGAAGGCAAGGCCCGTGGGCCCTGGCACAGAAGGCCAGGAGCTCTGGGTGGGCTCAGCCTCAGTGAGCTAGGTCAATCAGCAAGCCTACATGTTCCTCAACAGCATGAGTGGGGTACCAAAAGTCTCTCTCGACTTTCGCTTACTCTAGCTAGCTGTTAATTCTAGACCTCCTCACACCCTACACCTGGAAGGTTCTCAGACGGGTCTCTGACATTCTCCCTAGACAGGCTCCCTCCCTTATAGATTCAGGGAGGCAGCACGTTATTGATAATCAGAAATTGGAGTTTTGTTTATTGTGTTATTATTGTGTATGTGTGGTACCCATAACTTCCTGCACTAAAAATCCACCTGCAGGGCTGGAGCAGTGGCTGGGCAGTTACTGCACTTGTCTGATGCGCAAGTATGCGGGTTTGAACTCCAGCACCACATACACAAATGAATTGTTGGAGCAATGGAGACCACATGAAAAATTAAATAAAAAATTGATTCTCTCTTTCTCTCTCGCACTGTCCATCTTTCTAAAAAAAAAAAAAAAGAAAGAAAGAAAAGAAAAAGAAAAAAATCCATCTGAAGTGGGCTAGGGTAAAGCTCAGTGGTAGAGCATGTGCTTGGCACACGTGAAACCCTGAGTTCAATCCCTGGCACCAAACAAGTCTGCCCCCATGAGGTAGGGCATCGTGGGCACATTCCTATAGTCCCATTACTCAGGCAGTTGAGGAAGGTGCATTGTTTGAATCCAGGAGTTCAAGGTCACCCTGGGCAACAAAGTGAGACCCTGTCTAAAACAACAACAATAAAAATCCACCCCCCACCCAACACATTCCAATGGAATGTCTTTCTTCCCAGCCAGCTACCCAGCCTGCTTGGGGCCCCTGTGCAGTCCCCAGATTCCCCATATAGGGCAAATTTCCAATCCTGAGGGTCCAGGGCCACCTGCTTCCATTGAACCCACAGGCTCTCAAATTCACTGTCTCCCTCTCCCTCTCAACCAAGGACAGTATGGATGACAGTGCTTTCCACCTACAAATGGGTTGTTGTTTTTGTTTATTTCTTTACTTTTTCTATCTTTTTCTTTTTGTTCAGGTCAGGGCCAAGGACCAAAATCAGGGCCTTACAGTGCTAAGCAAGCACTCTGCCACTGAGCTAAATCCCCAAATCCTACAAATGGGTTTTAGCTCCAAGAAATGGTTATGTGGGCCTGATGTGGTAGTGCACAACTGTAATCCCTGCCACTTGGGAGGCTGAGGAGAGAGGATTGCAAGTTTGAGGCCAGCCTTAGCAATTTAGTGAGGTGGTAAGCAACTTAGCTAGACCCTGTCTTTTTAAAATTAAAAAGATAAATAAGTAAAAAGGAGCTGGGATGTGGCTTAGGAGTAAAGTGCCCCTGGGTTCAACCCCCAGTATCAAAAAGATTAAAAATTTTAAAAAATAAAATAAATAAAAAGAAATTGTTCCATGGTACTTAAAGAGCCCTTTTCCAGGAAAGCCAAGCTGGTAGTATGCAAGTTCCCACATCAGCCCACAGAGGACCAAATAATGTAACAAACCTCAAATGCAACAATGTGGAATACAGTCCTTGGAACAGAAAAAGGAAGAGAACTCCCCCTCTCCTTCCAGTGGATCACAAGCTTGGGTTTGGGACCCTCCCCTCCTACCACTCAGGGCCTCTTTCCCCCCAGGGACTGGGGCCCTCTGACTACCCTAACTCTCCTCCCAACTTCCTCTTTCAACCTAGCCTACAGCTCAGGTGGTCCAAGGATGTCCACTCTATCTGTTCCCATCCACCCAGAAGGGCTCTGTTAGATATTAGGAGGTGGCATCAAGAGGGACCTATTACCCCATGGGCATTTGTGAAAAGAAGCTGCTTGATAACCCTAATACACATTAACTAGCTGGGCTGGGGGCCTGGCTCAGTGGTAGAGCACTTGCATAAAGTGCAAAAGGCCCTGGGTTCCATCCCCAGTGCTTCAAAAACTAAAAAAAATAAAAAATAAAAAAACGGCCTAGTGCTGTGGGCCAGCTCTGAGAACCACTCCGTGGTCCTCTAAAGCTGCAGGACTCCCAGCAGAGGACAGGTGACCCTTAGGAACCAGGAATTGTACCTACTCTAACTGTAGTCCACACCTTCCATTCCCACCTCCCATTCCCCTGAGACTCGCCCTTCTCAAGAGCCATGGAGACATAGCAGGCTCAGAGCTCTGCAATCAGGGTCCTAAAGAAGATAATAGACCTGTGTGTTCTTTACGTGCACGGTCTTATCCAACCTTCTCCAAAATTCTCAGAGGGAGGAATTGTTCCAGGTCAGACACCTGCAGCCCAGACAAGTTATCACACAACCAAGTTCACAGAGATGGTATGTTAAGCAGAAAGCTGGGATTCAAACCTAGGTTTGAATGTCTGACACCTCACCCGAGTTTCCCAGAAGCCCCTGGGAGGTATTAAACACAGAACTGAGAGGGGACATAGAGAAGAGGGATCTCACCAGGAAGCAGCAGACATCTATAAGCAGGACAGTAGGGATGCCTCCGAAGGTGACCCCCTGGAGTACGGTGCTGTTTTTGGCCGAGTTGTAACAGTAGGAGTCATTGGGCTGGTCCCCAAGGCCCAGATGCTCTCGGATAGACACAGTCTTGGATTGCCACAGCTCCAAGAATGCGGAGTTGGTCATTACGTGTGCCCTCCCTAGGAAAGAAGACAAGACAGGCATTTGGGGTGCACTCTCCTACAGTTTTCCCAGGCAGTGCCAAAGGTGGGTATTCCCAGGGGCTGTGGGGCACAAGGAGCCAACAGCACGGAATCATAGAGAGCTGGACACTGGACCCCTTGGTGCCTGGCAGAGTCTGTAAAGAATAGCTCTATTGTGGAACAGCCCTAAAGGGTCAGACAGTCCCAGTGGAGAGCTCATCCAGGAAAACATCAGGCAATGCCCCAGAAGAGGGTGAATAGGGGTAAAAGAAGGGACAGAAATTGTTGTGGCTGGTGGCTGAAGAGGTACCAGCATCAAATACTACTGCTGGGAAAATAATTCCAATGAGAGTCACCTAAAGATCCAGGCAGGGGAGAGGAGAAGGATATAAGAGCAGGGAAGAGCCAAGCATGGTGGAGTACACCTGTAATCCCAGGGACTCAGGAGGCTGAGGCAGGAGGATCGAAAGTTCAAAGTCAGCCTCAGCAACTTATCTCAAAATAAAAAAATAAAAAGGGCTGAGGATGTGGCTCAGTGGTAAAGTGCCTCTAGTTCAATCCCTGGTACAGAACAAAAGAAAGAAAAGGAAAAGAAAAGGGGAGGCAGTGAAGATGAAAGTACAGGAATAAGCAAGCGGAGAAGGGAATGACCCCAGATCCCACCGTCTGGCTGAGGCACAGACAAGAATTCATTCTTACTGTTCTCAGATGTCGAAGCTGGGACCTCAGAGATAGGTCCAGGTGACATACTTGGAAGCTGAGGCTCTGAGGTTTAAAGTCTGTCCCAAAATTATGAAGCTAGCTGGGGCAGGATTGAGTCTCAAAACCAGCTCCCTGACTCCTGTAGGCCAGGCCTCTTTTCTCTAGGCTTCACTCCCTCTCCTGCCCACAGGCAATCATACATCATATGTTAATTCACTGAGGAGCAGAAGGCAGGGGGTAACTACAGCCAAAGAGAAAACAGGGGACTGTAGTGGTGGCTCAGCAGTTGCGGGGCTTGCCTGGTATGCGTAAGGATGCGAGTTCAAACCCCAGAACCACATACACAGCGAAGTGTTGGCACAATGAAGGTCACATGAAAAACTAAATAAAAAATTGATTCTTTCTAAAAAAAAAAAAAAGAGAGAGAGAGAGAGAGAGAAAGGGGCTGGGGCGGGGGTAGGGTAAAGGTGATGGTGCAGGGTGGAGGGGAGAAGAGGAGTCTCGGGACCTCCAAAGACCCCACCCCCAGTTCCACCCTCTCACCCTGGGCTCCTAAATACCTGTGGCCTAACAGAAGCCTCAGTATTTCTGAAACAAATGCTGCTCCAGGCTGGGTGCTATACTTTCTTTCCCAAGTTCCTGGTACCCCTGGTGAAGCTAACAGAAATCTCCAGTATCTATCCCCTTGCATTGAAGACCAAGGATTTAGAGCCCAAGTTCTGGCCTGCTCACATTGTCTATGGCCCAACAGCAAGAAATGCTCAGCACCCACTTCCTTGAGCTCTGCCACCCCTCATCTGGTTAAACTAGAATTCTCAGAGGGACTTCTGCTCAGTCTGATCCTTCTACCTGTTAAAGGGGCAAAAATCTTGGGGACAAGAAAAAAAAAGGCATGGAACCCAAATAGATATTTAGTCTACCTGGGAGTGCTGGTGTGGTGTTCATAGGTGTATGTGTGTGTGTAGAGGGGCTGTTTCTCAATTGTAACTCCTGGGATTGCTGGGGACTCGCTCTCACTCTCTTTTACAGCCATAAACACACATGCACACACACAAGCATGCGTGCACAACCACACAGAAGTGCAGGAAGGATGAGTGGGTGACAGGCCCCAGGCATGAGAAGATTGCCTGGAAGGCCACGTCACTTTCTCACCCCTGTAAGACACTTGGCAATGGCTAAAAATTATGATGCCACACCCATTGATTTGTGGCTCTGAACAGTCACAAAAGCTGTGACTAGGAGCAGATATTTTTTACTTCTCTCCTTTAAACCTACCCCAATAGAACACGCCAGCCTGACTCTGCAAGGCCAATGCCCACCCCTTTTTCCTGTCCCCATACTTACCAGATGCCAGGTGAATGGGAGGATTGTTGGAGAGGTCTCAGCTAAAGTTATCTCCAGCCAAGGCAACAGCAACCCCCCCCCCATACACACTCACACACACATACAAAGAGAGCACAAACTGCAGGGGAGCCAGGTATGGATGGGCCTGCCACTCACTTCCTGTCAGATTTTCCTGACCACAAGACCCGCCCTGAGACCCGCCCTGCAAGAACTGCCACTCTCCAAACGTGCTGCACTCACCTTCAGACTCTCCTGAGGCAAGGCAGATGGCAGCATCACAGGACAGCTGCCCTCTTCCAGATTAGGGGTGCTGGACCCTTTGCATATTTCCCCTGCATACGTACCTGCCCAGATGTCTATGAACCTAAATGCCCATATGCAGCTTCTGGTTCTGCCCTCCTGCACCAGCTCTCCCCCAAACTCCAGAACTGGGTCCCCATGTGCCAGTGCTCCACTGTGCTGCCCTATTCTTCTCTCTTTACCCAGCAGCACTTGTGGCCTAGCTTCTTCCCTCTTGTCCAATGGCTAGAGGTACAGTTGAGGCCAAGGGAATGGTCCTCTCCCCACAGAAGCACTGTGGCAGCGAGCTCAAGGTAGCACCCCAAGCTGAGGCAGCTGAGGTCCCCATGAGACCCTGAGCCCTGCTGCTGAACCCTAAGTTCTCCCCAGTGCTATAATCAGGAAAAGGGAACACAGCAGAATAAATAAGGAAGGCTTGGAAAGTGAAGTGGAAAGGAAAATATTACTCATGAAATGCTCACAGAGGGAGCATTGTCCCTGGAAAGGGGAGACTGCCATGGTGGTGCTGGGTGGGGGTGGGGGACCCTCACTAATGCTGCTTTGTGCTGGAGTTTTGCAGAAGCAGTGAGGAAGGAGGATACCTGTGACTCCTTACCCTGGAGCCCCAGTCACACCTTTAAGTCACTTTCCTCTTGCCAAACAGGTACCCCAGGCAGTAACAAAGTTTGATAAGAACTAAGGAAAGTCAGCCAGCAAATGGTCTGCAAGTCAGGCCCAACGTCAGGGCTCCCTCATCCAGATGGCCTATCCTGCCTGACCACTCCAGGTGAGGAACCAGGTGAAAACACAGCTCCGGAGGCTTGAAGTATCTCCCAGATTTTCCAGTCCAGTCACAGCCTGTCACCACTGTGACAGACCCATGAAGTCAGACCCTGATTGAAATGTCTTCCCTGCTCTGGCTTTCAGTGGCCCAGGACACCCTCTGTCTACCCAAATAGGTTATGCTCTAAGAGGACAGCTTAGGAACATATCCAACATGAGGCAGTCCTGGCCAGAAAGCTGTCGGGGGAGAGCTGACAATGATGGGGAGGGAGCCAAATCAGCAAATAGGGGCTGGGGGCATAGTTCAGGGGTAGAGCACCTGCCTTTCATGCATAAGACCCTGGGTTCCATCCCAGCACCACAAAAAAATAAAATCAGTAAGCTACTCAGGAGGCTGAAGCAGAAAGATTACAAGTTTGAGGTCAGCCTTGGCAACTTAGTGAGACCCTACCCATAAGAAAAGGTCTGGGGATGTAGCTTGGTGGTAGAATAACCCCTGTGTTCAATTCCCAGTGCTGGAAAAAAGCAAACAAACAAACAAAGAGCAACAACAACACACACACACACACACACACACAAAACCAGCAACTAGAACTAGCTGAATATCATTGGCAGTATTTGGTCACCCCATATTTGTTAGATACATATATGCAAATGCCTAACACTTATCCATGGCTTTGAGAAAGCTCTTCATTTGTCATCTCATTCCTACCCATTACTTAAGGGTAGGAAAGGAAAGAATTACTGCTGAGGCCCAGAACCCAGGGTGAGCTACAGGTGACTTCAGGCCCTCACCCCAAAGTTTAGCCCACAAGCACTCAGGTCTTGTAGTCAGTGAACAAGTCTGATCCAACAACTGGTCTCAAACTTGCCAAAGTAAATCACCAATGCCAACCCACTTCCCACCTGAGTTGGGAGCAAGGAACAGCCTCCTGTAGCAGGACTTTGCCTCCCAGAAATGCCAGCACGAAGGCAGCAGGAAACATGTGAACACTGTTGGTTCTTGAAAGCAAGAAGGCTAAATTCAGAGTCCTCTTATCATCATTAAATCTTCCAGTTTTGTTATGATCATAGCAAGACTTCAAAAGACTCTAGCTCTTCTGTCTCTCATCAGTTAACTCAGATGTTCCAGGTGCAGACAAGGTCGCAAAGCAAACAAACTTCTTATGGTTCCACCAAACAGGGCCCAGGGACCTGGACAACTTTTTACTTCCACAGTCATCAACCCTGGAGCACTAGGGGATTTCAGCCAGAGGCTGAAATGGGAAGCTGCGGGAGTCAGTGGTTACATGAGAAGGCCCAGGAGCTGGTGTCCTACCACCATGGAGATTAGACTCAGTGCCTTGGCTTCCTTCTCCACAAAATAGGGTCAGTAATGCTGTTTCTCTCATAGAACTGTTGGGAAGCAAACATCCAGGACAAAGCCTGAAAATTGCTTAGACCAGGGCACTATTGACCACTCAAAAGCTGTTTTATTTTTTTCCTCCTTCCACAACCCCCCCCTTTTTTTTCAATATTGGGGATGGAATCCAGAGGCAGTCAACCACTTAACCTCATCCCCAACACAATTTTTTTTTTAAATTTTGAGACAGGGTCTCGATAAGTTACTGAGGCTGGCTTCAAACCTGCAGTCCTCCTGCCTCAGCTTCCCAAGCCACTGGGATTACAGGCATGCACCAGCAGGTTGGCCTCTTTGTTTCATTTTAGGTCTCCCAACCAATGGGAAACATAGTAGCAGGACCCCACCTGATGTCTTTCCTGTTCCAGCTGGTAGAACAGCCAGGAGAGATCTTTGTCCCAACACTGAGTAAAAGAGTAGTGAGTGAAGGGAAAAGGAGGCCTCAGCTTCTGTTTTCATCCACCTGAGGGCAGAGAAGATTTAAAGATGTCCTGGCAAGTGTCAGCCAGGGAAGGTGGAAGACAGTGGGGGGAGGAGTGTTTCTCCACTAAGGAGAAACACTATCTCTCTTTTACTATCCCCAGTCAGTGAGTGGTCTTCAACAACTCTGTCAGAACCAGCAGCAGAAAGGCCCCAGAATGGGACTGGAGCCCTGGCTTAGCAGTTTCCGCGCTTGCCTTGCATGAAAAGGGGTATGAGTTCGAACCCCAGCACCGCTACACAGAGACGTGTCTGAGCAACGAAAGCGACATGAAAATCTAAAATAAAATTGATTCTCTTTCTCTCTTCTCTCACTGTCCCTCTCTCTCCTTAAAACGAAAAAGGAAAACCAAAGAAAGACCCCAGGATGCCTCCCATAGCACCTTTGGGCCCACGGAGTTTGTATTGGTGACTACCATCCACTGAGTCAATCCCAAACTCTCAACAGAGTAGGGGCAGGGACAGAGCCAGAGATGCATGGCTATGCAGCTAGAAGGAAGCTTGGAGATCATTGGCCCATCACGCTATTCACCCCTGCCTCTGAGGACACCACCTGGGTCTGAAAGACAGAGGCCAGGGTCTCAGGTAGCCGGTCTTATCGGGTACTAGAACCGTGGAGATTTGGTTTCTTTGCTCTGGCCACCCTTCCTGCCCTACTACTCCCTTCCCCCAAGTCCCTAGCTCCCCAGGGGCAGCAGGGAGTGGTCACCGGAGCCGATTTCCTCGAACACCTGGCCCTTTCCCAGTCCTGGCCCTTTCCCAGTCTTGTCTCTCAGAGATGAACAGAATCCCTCCTAGCTAATGGGGAAAGGCTTCCGACAAATTCCAAGGAGAGTTGTGGAGAGGAGGAAAGGATCCGCCCCAGGGGCGAACAGCTGGAGGTGGGAGAGGGAAGTCTGGAAAAGCCATAATGAAGTCCTGAGGAAGGCTGAGCTGGAATGGGGCGCAGAGTCCACGCGACTGACCTTCTCCTCCCACCCACCTCGATGCAGGCCCCACTGTTTGGCGGTGAGAACCGCAGAGGCTGGGAACTGCGCCGGGAAGCGGACCCCCGGCGTGTCACCTTGGCGTGGACCCTTTGCTGCGCACGTCCCAGCAAAGACGTAGGGCCTCATTCCCTTTCCTCAAGGCCCCCTCCCCGCTTTACCTGCGGCGTTGGCTTGGCTGACGCGGCCCGGGGGAGTGGTCTGGCTCCACCTGGTCGGGCGGGGCGGCGTCCCGACCACTTAAAAGTTACAAAGTGAAACTCGGGCGCCTCTTGCACATGCGCAGAGCTGCATCCACGGCTTGCCCAATTTGGAGTTTTCGCCTACGCCAGCGCGGGCCACAACTTGGCCAACTACGCCCCAGGCTCTACGCCCCTACGCTGTCTTCCGCCGCGGCACGGCTCACCAGTTGCTGCTTGGCCCTCGGAGACCTGCCCTGCCTGCAGGCCCCGGGGACCGAGGAGGGCGCACCGGACTTTGTGCAGTCTCGCAGCATGTCCCCTCTGTCCGGACACTTCGTGGCGAACTGGGCCAAGCACAGCGTGGTCGCGGCGCGAGGACAGCATCCGCAGCCATTCGTGCATTGAACTTCCCCCACGAACTCTTAGGCTGGTCCAGGGGAGTGGGAGGGGTGTGGGAGCAAGCGGAGCGCAGCCTGAGCCACAGCCCCCTGCAAAAGGCTATGAAAGTTCTGATGAGCCTCCGTTCCGACTCAAACGGAGGTCGCAACATTTCCAGCCCTTCCTGAGGCCAAGCCAGGTGTTTCTAGGGAGCCAGTGGTCTCGGCAACTGGGCTGGGAGATTGCCGGGGGTAGGTGGGCAAGGTGGTGTGGAGCTAGGATCGCGCGCCGGCCCCAGCAAACTGTCCACTCGGCAGACCAAGATTTCCGTGTCTGCGAAGCAAAGGAGTGGGGTGGGGGTGAACTAAAGCTTGCTCTTGGGCCCTTTGCAGCACTATCTCTATGTCCTGAACCGCTCCACACTCACCAGTGTACAATGCTTTGCAAGTTCTCTGACCTCTCTTCCCTTCCCGGGCTTTCATCTTGTACTGCAACGATAAAAATATCCTCCTAAACTCACTGTTCCTGATTCTAGCACCAGCTTGTGGCTCTCTGGGCATGGGGCGGGGGCGTGCCTTCCTCTCTCAGTTCTTTTCTGCCCCATCTTGCTTCTTTCTCTCCCCTCAAACCCCTGACCACTATTTATTTCCCAGAGGTTTCCTCTGCCTCTGGAGCTCTGCCCTTGTCCCTTTTTACCTCAGCATGGTCCTGAACACCGCCCCCCCCCCCCCGGCCTCTGATATCTGCTGTTGCTAAGAATCCCACACCTGAATTCCTCATTTTCCTAGTTGTGACCCTCTGGATATTTCCCTAACTCCTCAGACTGAGCCTGTGTATACTTTTTCCTCCTCTCATCCCCCACCTGTTTGTCCTCATCTCTGTGTCAATTGATGGTGCCCCACTTGCCTGGTCTGTGCCCTGGATCCAGGGGTAGGTAGGGTTCTAGCCCAGTAACATTAGAATGGTGAAACCATTGACAGGATCTTGGATTTTGAAGAGGAAATTACTTTTTTTTAAATTGTTCATCAGCAAACTAGTTATTTCAAAATTAAGAGAACTTTCTCTTACTAAGAATGTGAGTTGAGATAGCCAGAGCCCTTATTATGACAGTCAGTGGGTGAAGTGCTTATAAAACCAGTTATTTCCTTAAGTCAAGAGTGTGAAAGTGGGGCTGGAGCTGTGGCTCAGCAGTTACAGGCTTGCATCGTATGTGAGTACCCAAGTTTGAGCCCCAGCACCGCTTATACAATTAAGTCTTGCAGCAATGAAAGCCACATGAAAAACTAAATAAAACTGTTTCTCTCCCCCTGCCACTGTCCCTCTCTCTCTCTCTCTCTCTCTCTCTCTCTCTCTTAAAATATAAAGAAAAGGACAGCCTCTTTTGCTGGAGAAGGAAGTGAAAGTGTAGATACTATTGAATTTACAGCCAATAGGGGCTATGGAGACTGGTAAAGATTCTAGAATGTCAAGGTCATAGTTTAAAAGGCCCTATAATCTTGACATTCTAAAATATTATATCCAACATTGTGAACATTTTGCTTTATTTGCCCAAGATCTGAAGGAATGACCCACATTCTTGTGTCAATTATGATTTTGATAACAGCTTCTTTTTCATGCAGTTAGAATTGAAATAAAACCCCAATCACTGCCCAGAAAAGTCTAAATAGCAACAACAAAAAGGTTTCTGTCCCAATTCTGAAAAAAACAGGCATCACAGATACTAGAATCTGAATGCATTTTAATTCTAGCTTCTTGTATTACTTAAGACCTTAACCAAGGCTTCCAATCAAGTTGACCTCATCTCTATAGAACTATCTGTTCCTTCCTCAAATTGTAGAGCTTTGATTAAAATAAAGAAATACAAAATTACAGAATAAAAAGCTTTTTACTTTTGTCTTGAAAAGCCCTTATTACCTGGGTCGCTGATGCACAATCCACACTTAAATCCAGGTCTTTGGTCAAGAGTGGAGGCTGGAGCTCAGTCCAGACCCAGTGATAGGATAAGGAAACAATGAAAAATTAGGGTTTTCTGACCATATGTTACAGTATCTACACATGTAAGTGCTTAGAATATAGTGCAGTGAACAATAATGAGAATAGAGAAAACTGGGTAGGGGCTACCCAGAGTCCAGGGAGTCTCATTCCTGGGAAGCAAATTTCAGGAGGTAAACTGACTTGTCAGAGAAAGCAAATCCAGAGCTCATTTGAGAGCACAGAGAATTAACTTTCAGGGTTCAGTCTCTCTGTGGCACTAGAACACTTCAGACACACACAGAAGCCACAACCCTTTATGACTACACCAGGGACTATGGCTCAAGCCTCCTTAGCACAGGAGCCCCATCAGAGGCACAACTGCACTTCTGAACCCGCATGTTGGGCAGGCTGACCACCTGGGGCTTGGTCCTGCCTCCTTCCTTGATGTTCACAATCATGGGCAGCGAGGTTGTCTCTGAAGCGATGCACTGCCTTGGACCCAGAAATGGCCACTTGAAGGTAAGGGGCTCTGGGGGCTGCAGGCAGCTGCCTACGCACTCATAGACCAGGAAGCCAGGGGGTTCCAGAACCCAGTTCTCAGCCCACTTCATTCCCTGAAGGTCCAGGTACATCTGCTGGCGGCAGCAGCGGGTTCCCTGAGTCACTGGTGCCTCAGGGTCACAATTACCTTGAGCTCTGTGGGGGCAAGGAGAGAGAGAGAGTCAGAGGTCAGTTAGGAGGGCTGAGGTTAAAAGCACCTGAGAGTTTAAGATCAATATGTTCAAAAAGTAGGATATTGGGGACTGGAGTGGTGGCTCAGCAGTTGTGGTGTTTGCCTGGCAAGCTGGAGGACCCAGGTTCAAACCCCAGCACCACATACACAATAAAGTGTTGGAGCAACAAAAGCCACAGGGAAAAACTAAATAAAATTGATTTTCTCTGCCTTACTGTCCCTCTCTCTTTTTTAAGAAAGAAAGAAAAGAAAAGAAAAAAGAAAAAGTAGGATTTTGGACTGGGGGGGTGAAACTTGGTGGTGGAGTGTTTGCTTAGCATGCATGCCCTGGGTTCCACACCCAGCACTGCCAAAACAAAACAAAAAACAAAAACAAAAAAACTGCTGGATAACTAAAAATAATAGAAAAATAAATAGTTAATATTTACTGAAGGCCTGCTCTAGAAGTCAGAGGAAGATTTTATAAATGTACTAATTCATTCCCACACACAGAAAAGTTTACTATTTCAAAATAAGTTTAATTCCCTTTTTGTCTGTTGGCTCATCAGTTTGACCCACAGCGCCTACCCATAGTCCTTGAGGTCCAGCGTGTGCAACTCCAGCTGGGGCTCCCTTTGCTCAGAGCCCAGTGTCCCCTGTGCGGCGAAGCGGACCAGTTTATGGACGCCCGAGGATCCCGGGCCCACTTGTTCCATCTGCACCGACACCTGTAGCAGTAGCGGCTGCCGGGGCTGCCTCAGCTGCAGCCAGAAGTTAATGGCCTCGGTAACGTCGAAGGCCTTCCAGCCGCTCTTATGGATGGACACTAGCCTGAAACAGAGCCGGGTGTGAGGGGCGGAGACTGGGACAGCTGTCAAGAGAGCCCCGCCCACCCTGGCCCCGCCCTTTCCTGCTTCCCTCCCGGGAGCTGGACTGAGCAGCCTCCTCTCCACCTCTCCCCGCCCATCCCCCAGCGCACAGCAGCTGGAATCCCCACCTGGAGTCTATGAGAGAGGTGCGGTTGGAGCCATCGTCGCGAAAGCGTAGCCACTCAATGGTGACCCGAGCCCAGGCGTTTCGCTCGTGCCTGCGGAACGCAGACTTGGGGACAGGCTCCTGGAAGAGCCGCAGAACGGCCTGCACCAGTTCGCTGTTGGGTGGCAGCCTCTGCTCCACGTCGAACACCAGCAGGTGCGTGGAGGCCTCGGAGATCAGGAATTTGCCCGACACCTCTGGAGACAAGAGCAGAGTTAGCTGGGCCTCTGAGGGCACCAGGGAAGCTCAGAGGGTTGCAGGGTCCAGGGCCAAAGGCCAGAATTTCCTGGTAATTCACCAGGAGAGTTTGGCACCTGGGAGACTGGTGGACCAAGAAAGAAGCATCCTTCCCCGTCCCCCCCCCCGCCCCCGATATATATATAAAATTCAGTCAGGCCCGGTATTCTAAAACAACCACATAGGATTTAGGAGAAGGGAATAGAACGTAATCGAAGGGGAAATGGAGAGTGGGTTGCAGAGAACTTGGGAAAGGGAAATCTGTGGTCACCAGTTGAACCGTGCTTTTCTTAAGGGCCAGAGAAAGGCTCCTGAATTTATTCTCATTTCCTCCTGTGGTGAAGGAGCTCAGGCTCAGCTAAATGTCTCTAAAGGGAGGAACCGGGAGCCAGGTGCTTTCAAACAACTTTGGCAGGGCTTGAGGCAGGAGTCTGGGACATGTAGGACACCCTCCTCAGAGGCATGCTTCAACCTGTCACTAACACCTGAGGCTCCAGGTTGTCAGCACCATCACCTGCTGGGTCAGCCACATTTGCTGCCAGTTTTGAATCCTAATATCCCCAGGCAGCAGGCAGGGCAGGGGAGCGAAAGCGGGGGGCGGTGCCTAGCTGGGGCCTAAAGGTGTGATTCTGACTCCCTCTGAGGGTGAGAGGCTACACTAGGGTGGAAGTGGAGCTGCATCCCTGACAGCTGGACACCTCTGCGGTTCTAGTTAACTATTCCCAGTTACCAAAGCAGCTTCTACCCACAGCCATTCACTTCAGAGTTCACAAAACTGGGAGGAAGACAGCTGAGCAAATGGATGAAAAAGGTTTTTAAAGCAGTTGTCTCCAGGTCATGCTCAGACCAGTGACATTGTTGAAACAGACCCCAGGAAGTCCTGCCTGCACCCTAGCTCTCTGGGGGGAAGCTGGTCCTAGCCATGCCCACCCAAGCCCAGTGGCTCTACTTTGCTCTATCTCCTCCTCTTCTCTGGGGTCTGGGTTTTGCCAGTAGGTTCAGCTTGTCACACCTTTTCCTGTCCCTAAGGGGTCCCTCAGTGCACAGTGAGAGCCTCCTTCCTCACTGCCTGTTGGAATGTGGCCCCTTCACATCCTTTCCATAGAGCCCCACAAAACAGGATCATCAAAACCAGTATGTTTCTTCCCCCCAAAGACCAAGATGAGGCAGGGGGAGGGCTTACCTGGAAAGCTCTGACTGAACCTCTTCCCACGGGAATGGTCCCCATGGCTGCGCTGCAGCAGGGACACATACTGGGCTCGCACATCAACAGGGATGGTCAGCCCCTCCACATCGGCCCGGTCCAAGACAGGCACCTGGCTGAGCTGCAGCTGCTGCAGCAGGCTGTCTAAGACCTGCTCCTCAGTCAGGGCTGTCACAGGACTTGGCTGGCACAGCATCCAGAGTACCCAACAGAGCCACAGGGGTTGCATGGTATTGCTTAGGAGCAACAAGGAACCTGGAACGTGTCTCCAAGGAGGTTGCAGAAGGATCTTGGGCCCAAGGGCTGGATCTGCTGAGAGCCAGGGCTCGTCAGCTTTATAGCCCGCCCTGGGGTGGAGAGGGAGGGGGTAGTCACACCCCTTGGACCTCCTGGGAGCTCAGTAGCCAGACAGGCTCTTGAGCCCTGAGGAGGGGGCTGTCTAGAAAGGGCACAAAGGACTGTCTGGACTTAAGACAGCTGGTTACTGCTGTCTGCTCCATAGCCATGGACCTCTACCTTGGCTTAGGGGTGTCTGACCAGTTAAATAAAAATGTCTGGGCTGGGGAATGTAGCTCAGTGGTAGAACACTGGCCTAGCATGGATGAGGCTTTGAGTGTGATCCTCAGCACTGGGTGTGGGGGGAGTTTATTTCGTGGAGAAGACAGTTTCATTCTAGTAGAGATTTCCCCCAATTACTGGGATGTGGACCTAAAATGTGGTTCCTGCTACAACCAGACCATAAGAGGAACTAGATCTGCTCTAAGAACACTAGGGATCTCTAAGAACCAATCCTGCCTGCCCAGAGCTTTGAGGTCCATGCTTCAGGGGTTGCCCTAGGGGCTGAAGAGATCCTGGACTTGTGGGCAACAGTGGGAAACCTGGTATTTCCCCACTGTACCAGGTTTCGCACACCTTCCTTGACCAAGGATTCTGGGAGCCTTTAGTACCGATGGGGTTTTGTCCAAGAAGGAGATCTAACTTCTCCCTCTTTCCTGCTGTTTTAGAATTGGAGTTGACAGAAAGTCCACCCCTCCCCTGCTTGCACACTCACCCCACCCTACGCCTGCCCCACAGTGTGTCCATTTTGGGGGGGGACTGGGTCTTGTTAAATTGCTGGAATTTGTGATCATCCTGCCTCAGTCTCTGGAGTTGCTGAAATTGCAGGGATACAACACCACAACCGACTCCTTTCACCTAATTTTTGAGCCAAGAAAATCGAGACTCAGGGAGATGACAACTTCCCTAGCTTCACACTTTGATGATTGACACCTACATAAAGTCAGGTCTTAAAATTCCCAGTCCGGAAGTTCTTTCCACACCATTAAATTGCTTGATGCCTTTAGGAGAGCCAGGTGGATTCAATTCAGGTGATCGGGTGTGGGGATGTAGAGGGCATGGTGGCCATCTCCCAGTCTCCTGAAGTTTCTCCAAGACACAGGTTATCTATCCTGAATGTGGATTTGCAGGTTGGTTGAAGAGTTATACCAGGGAAATAAAATTGGTCAATCAGCCATGGAAAGGTCTGACAGAATACAGGATACAATTTGAAATATACTAAAAAAAAGTATTCATTGCTTTATCTGTAATTCAAGTTTTACCAGAGTCCTACGTTTTTATTTGCAGAATCTGGCAATCCTACCCAGAGGCAAAAAGAAGAAAGCCAATGTGGATTGGGAGACTTGTCAATGGGCTGAACTGCTGCCCTGTGGGAGGTCAGCCCCACCCTTTGTTATGCAGAAGAGGAACCTGGCTATCCCGCCACCTGTGTCTGACCCAGGTCTGCCAGAGATGGCAAAATGACCTCAGAACCAGATCTTCTATCCTGAGCTAAGAGATGGGGCACAGAAATGAGGCTTAGTACCCCTGACTCAGGGTCCATTTTGGCTCTAGCCCTGAGTCCAGAATTAAGGACACTGGAGAGTATGATCAGACTGTCCTGGGGAAATGGGTAACAAAAGGGGCTGTGGTAGAAGTGGAGCCCTGTGCTGACTACCACCCTGCTGCCCCTGCAAGGACAGGATTTGGCCCGAAAGGGAGATCAGGCTGCCAGGTGAGGGCCGGGTGAAAACAATCCGGTACCACATTAGCCAGGTGAGGGCAAGGGGGAAACACAGAGGGTCAGAGGTCATCAGAGGACCTCTGTAGAAGGGGATCAGCTGGGCACAGGCTCAGAACTAAGGGGGACTCAGAGGTCAACAAAGGTTGAGTCTAGGAATGGAGTCACCTCCAGGTTGGAGCAACAAAAGTCAAATGAAAAACAAAATAAAATTGTTTCTTTCCCTCTCACTGTTCCTCTCTTTAAAAAAAAAAAAATATATATATATATATATATATACACACACACATATGTTAAAAACAAAATAGTGTAACATTTCTAAAAGTTTCTTGATTAAATAATTCAAATAGTGCAACATTCAAATATATGAAACTGGGGGAGGGGGAGATGGCTGGAGCGGTGGCTCAGTGGTTCCCATGCTTGCCTGGCATGTGCAAGGACACAGGTTCTAACCCCAGCACCATGTTACACAGCAGTCTCAGAGCAACAAGGGCCGAAAGAAAGACTGAATAGAGTTGATTGCTTTTATGTTTGATGCTGTGAATTGAACTCAGGGCCTCAGGCATATTAACCATGTGCTCTACCGCTATGCTACATTCTGAACCCAATAATAAGAGCTTTTTTTTTTTTTTTTAAGAGAGAAGGTCAGTGAGAGAGAGAGAGAAAGAGAGAAATAATTTTTATTTAGTTTTTCACGTGGCCTTTGTTGCTACAAGACTTTGTTGTATATGTGTTGCTAGGGTTTAAACTCACGTACTTGTGCACCCCGGGCAAGCACCGTACCGCCAAGTCACTGCTCCAGCTCTAAGAGCTTTTTTTTTAAATCAGTAATGGGTGTTGAATAATACCAATTTGGTGACTCTCTGGAGGAGTGAGAACTCTTTTGCTGGTGAAATTATAAACACACTAGAGAACTTTGGCAGTATTTACTGTGGTTCAAGTTACCACATTACCCAAAGACACAACAATTCCATCCAGTCAGATAGAAATTAGAAATTCATGCACAAGAATGATTATTGCAGCATTGTTTATGAATCCAAACAGGTTGAAGCGGTAGCTCAGAGGTAGAATGTGTGCTAAGCACGTGAGAGGCCCTGGGTTTGATACCCAGCACCACACACACACACACACACACACACACACACAAACTAAAGCAACCACTAAAAATATCCACCAGCAGTGTGAAAAATAAAGTTTAGTCCTGCAATGGAATACTTCGCAGCAAAGAAAATGTACCGAAGTTGTATATAACATTGGTGACTATCACGGAAAACTATCATTAAACAGAAGTAGCCAAACACAAAAGATATACATGATTCTATTTATTTAGTTTTTGTTTTTTGTTTTTTAAAGAGAGAGAGAAAGGGGCTTGAGCCGTGGCTCAGCGGTTACATTGCTTACCTGGCATTTGCAAGGATGCGGGTTCAAACCCCAGCACCACGTACACAATGAAGTGTTGGAGCAATGAAAGCCTAAATAAAATTGCTTCTTTCTTTCTCTCTTAAAAAAAAAGAAAGAAAAAAAGGAGAGGGGAGAGTAAGAGAAAATCAATTTTTTTTTTTTAATCTGGCCTTTGTTTCTCCAACACTAAGTTTTGTATGTGGTGTGGTGCTGGGGTTCAAACCTGGGTCCTCATGCATGCCAGGCAAGCAGTCCAACTGCTGAGCCACCACTCCAGTTCCATTTATTTACTTTTTAAATTTTTTAAAATAAGGGCTGGAGCACTGGCTCAGTGGTTACAGCACTTGCCTGTCATGAACAAGAACCCAGGTTGGAACCCCAGCACAACATACATAATGAAGTGTCAGGGCAATGAAAGCCACATGAAAAACTAAATAAAATTGACTCTCTCTCTCACTGTCCCTCTCTCAAAAAAGAAAAAAAAAAACAAAAACTTTAAAAACTTTTTAAAATTAATTTTAAATTTATTTAAATTTAAATTGAAATGTTTAATTCAAAACAAGAGCAGAACTAACCTATAATATTCTGATATACATTCCCTTTATTTGGGAAGGGGGAAAAACTCATTTGCTAATTATGATAATTCTTTTTCTCATATTGAATTTCTGATTTCCTTCTATATGTACTCACTCAGAGGATTTGCAGTCATAAAATAATTTACACAATTTTTTAGGAAATACACTCAGACTTTCCGAGAGCCTGTACCACAGAAGGACACCAAAGCCACCAGCAGTTCCTTCACGGGTTGACTGTTTCTCCTGCTTACGGAGTATAGTCATGCCGTTTTGCTGTTATGTTTTTTCCCTTATGTTATTTATTTATTTATGGTACTAGTAATTGAGTCCAGGAGCACTTAACCACTGAGATAAATCCCTAGCCCTTTTTATTTTGAGACAGGGCCTCACTTAGTTGCTGAGCCTGGCCTCAAAATTGCAGTCCTCCTGCATTAGCCTCCAGAATTGCTAGATTTACAGGTACGTACCATTACACCTGGCTTAAATTTAGGGAATTTTAAAGGTGTATTTCAAGAGTTTGTCCTTTCTTAAGGTGAATGTGATAGCACACACCTGTGATCTCAGAAGCTCAGGAGAATGAGGCAAGAGTTCAAAACCAGGCTCAGCAACTTAGCAAGGCCCAAAGCAATTTAGCGAAACCCTGTCTCAAAATGAATAAAAAGGGCTAGGGATGTAACAATGGTTAAGTGCCTTTGGAATCAATTTTTTAAAAAAAGGATTTGTCTGTCTTTTCTTTGTTGTGGGCCTCTTAGCCCAGAAGAAAACTGCATGAAACTTGGTTGGAATCGGAATCAGTTAAACACATGCAAGAGTAAACTGAACATATTATATTCAATCTAAAATAAATCTACATGGAACAACTGTTAACCACCCCTCTTTTTTTTTTTTTGCAGGGACAGAATGAGGAAACTTCAGGGCTGGGAATAGACTGGAGCAAAATAAAATAAGCGTAGCTTAATATTCTGATAACTCTCAGAACAACAATGATTAAAAAATAATCAATGATCATCAAATTCACTTATAGGGAATACACAAATTAATTTAGCTGTCATTTTTTACCAGTTTATCAAACACTAAGGGGCCATCAAAAAGGGAGAGAATCCAACAGGCTTTGTTTCATTTTGCTTTGTTTGTTTCCTTTATGGCTTTAGTCACACCTGGGCCCCACCTGCCTGTGAATCACTTCCGGTTTAGGAAAACACCTGGGAGGTGAACAGCCTGGGTGAGGGTATTTCTGTCACATTTCTGGTTCTATGGTGGCATCAACTGGCAAGCAGGTCTTGTCCCTAAGTAACCAGTCCAATGATGGGGCTGGACTTCCTGCTCTTCCTCCAGGGCTGCAGGCTTGAGCCTCCCACTTCTCCTTCAGCAGCTATGAGCTGCCTGATCCCAGCAGTCAAGACCAAACCCTTCCTCTCCCTTTTTAAAGGAAAGACTTCACAGGGGCTGGGTTTGTTCTCAGTGGAAAATGCTTGCTTAGTGTGTTCAAGGTCCTGGGTTTGATTTGATTCCCAACACTGAAAAAAAAAATTAATAATGTAAAAAATGAAAAAACATTGTGTTATGTGGAAAGATTGTAGACAGGGTGGTTTTGGGGGGTAGGGATGAGGGTATTAGCAGTATAATTCTCTTATTTGCCCTCCCCAATAAAAAAATATTCATGAAAGAAAAGACCTGGGGCTAGAACTGTGGCTCAGCAGTTATGGCGCTTGCCTGGCATGTGTAAAGACACAGGTTTGAACTCCAGCACCACGTACACAAAGAAGTGTTGGAACAACAAAGGCCACATGAAAAACTAAAATAAAAATTGATTCTCCCTTTCTCTCTCTTTCACTGTCCCTCTCTAATAAAATAAAATAAAATAAAAATAAACCAGTTCCTTTAAAAAAAAAAAATACCCATGAAGGCCAGTCTCTTCCCCAAAATCATACACTGAAGGATCTTTTAGAAGCCATTCATCTCCATAAGCTCCCCTTCCTGCTTTTCTTTATCTTTAATTAATTGAGAAAAAATTGTTTTAAAGAGAAAGAGAATCAATTTTATTTAGGTTTTTCATCTGGTTTTTGTTGCTCCAACACTTAGTTGTGCATGTGGTGCTGGGGTTTGAACCAGGGTCCTCACACATGCCAGGCAAGCGCCATAACCGCTGACCCACCACTCCAGCCCCAAATGAGCAAATATTTGCTGTTGATTTTGACCCTTTTTGGTGTTTTGAGGGGATATATGGCAACCATATAATAGGAAGCTCAGATGCAGGGGGTTCAGGGGAGGGAGCTGCTCTACAAAGATGACCGGTGCTGCAGTGGTTCCAGTGTTCCCAGGAGGGAGGCACCCTCTCATCCTCCTGGGGCATCCTTTCTTTAGTTACCACATGTTTCCCCTTCACCATCCTCTGCTGCAGCAGAAAGGCCCTGCTGACATTTCACAGAGGAGACGCAGCAGTTGAGACCCTGAGATCAGTTGTTGTCCATAAGAGCACCAAGGTCACAGGTTCTTCATCAGAGCACTGCAGGAGGCTAATCCTGGCTGGGTGACCTGGGCTCCTTTATAAGCTACCTGTGCCTCTGTTTCCTTATCTGTGAAATAGGGGCATTAATAATATGGATGCTTTAAGCTTCAAACAAGGATTTAGCTGTAGTCTGGCAGAGGCACAGGGCAAATGCCTAATCTTCACCAGCTGCTTGGGCTGACTGCCCTAGCCCTGCCTAACTCACTATCAGGCTACCTGTCAGAAGGAGTTTTCTCTTCTGATCCAAGGCCACACAGCAGGTAAGTGGCACACAAAAGGCTGAACTCAGGACTCATACTAGCCAGGAAGGGGCCAGATTAACTGAAATGTGGGTTCTTATTCCTGCATTGTCTCTGGCCTTCCTCAGTCCCAGAGAGCCCCAGGAAAGTTTGGATTGCTCTGGGAAAACAATAAAGGCTCATCCAGGCAGTGTCAGGTAACCCCCAGCAGCCCTCCTGGTCCCTAAGATAGAGTCAGGGAAGTTGATGGTGTGGGGTTGGGGCAGGAAGGGGAGAAATGGCCACCCTGGAGACCCTCAGATGCTGGGCTCTAACCTGGAAGTGACTTCACTCCTAGGCTCAACCTTTGCTGACCTCTGGATCCCCCTATAGTTCTGAGTCTGTATGCACCCACAGAGGCTCCGTGATGACCTCTGACTCTATTTTCCCCTGGCCCTCACTCCGCAGTCTAACCTCTGTTTGGGGGTCAAATCCTGTCCTTGCAGGGGCAGGAGGGTGGTGGTAGACACTGGGCCCCACTCCAACTGCTCACCTATCACAGCCTCCCTCACCATCTCATCCCCTCACCCTATGTCCTCAAGTCCAGGCCCTCAGAGCTAGTCAGCCTCTTCTCGTTTCCATTCCCCTTGCCCAACTGTCCCCTCCTGTCCTCCATGACAACCAATCTGGCTTTGGGATAACTTCACCGCCTCACTCAATCTGACTCTCAGATCACAGATCACCAGACCCCCTGCCCCCAACCCACCCACAGGACAAATTCAAAGGGTCAGGAATGGGAAGCTGAGCTACTTCTTCTGCATGACAAAGGGCAGGGGGCTTCCTCCTGCCTGACAACTAATCAGTCCATTGTGAAAAGTCTCCCAATCCACATTCGCTTTCTTCTGGCTGATTGGCCAATTACTTTATTTCCCCAGCAAAACTCTTGAACCCACCTGGAATCCACATTCAGGAAAGAGGCCTGTGTTTGCAAAGGGATATTTGCCCTCTGTCTGGAGGATTTGCCCTCTGTCTGCCTCTACTGAGCTTCTCTCCAGCCCTCTGGCTAAAAGAGCCCCAGGGTCTGAACTGCATGTGGCAAACAGCCCCAGGTCATGGAAAGAGGTTGGGCCTGTCTCTGTGAGTGACAGCTTCAGGTGTTCATCAGAGATGCCTTCCAGGCTCTCATTTCTAGCTTGACCCCATTGGGTGCCAGAACTGTATGTCCAAATGCCTATCACCCCTACCTGTTCCAGCTCATACACCCAGCTAGGCCTCTAGACCTAGGGGTCATTCTGAATTCCTTTCCTATCTTATGTACTTCAGAGTCAGTCCCCAGTAAGCCCCTTTGGTATCACCATCAAAATACATCTTTTAGCAATTTGCAACCCTCTGTTACTTGCTGGGGCAACTGCAACTGCAACTTGCTCCCATTTCCCTCCCCTCTAGCCAATGCAGTAGTAGTCTTGGAAGAACTTTAATCGGAAAATGCATTCCATGAATCAAAACCCTCCAAAAATGAACTAAAAATGAATCATAGACCTAAATGTAAAAGACAAAACTATACAATTCCCTGAAGTTAATATAGAAGAAAATCATCTAGATGACCTTAGGTTGCAATGACTTTTTAACTACAATACCAAATCACTGTCCATGAAAGAAGTAACTGATATGTTGGACTTCATTAAAACTAACTTCTGTTCTGTAAAAGACACTGTCAAGAGAATGAGAGGACAAAAAAAGAGAGGGAGAAGACAAGCTACAGCCTAGGACAAAATATTTGCAAAAGAAATATCTGGCCTGGAGAGGTGTTCCATATATATAATCCCAGAAACTCAGGAGGCTGAGGCAGGAGAATTGCAAGTTCAAGTCCAGCCTTGGTAACTTATTTAGACCCTGTATGTCTCAAAATAAAATTAAAAGGGGTTGAAGCGCTGGCTCAGAGGTTGGAACACTTTCCTGGCATGTGCAAGTACCCAAGTTCAAACCCCAGCACCACATATAAAAATAAAATAAAATAAATGGAGTATATCCATTCTTTGATAAAATAAAATGAAAAATTTTAAAGGGCTGGGAATATAGCTCAGTGAGGCCCCTGGGTTCAATCCCTAGAACTGGAAAAAAAAAAAGAGAGCGAGAGAGACACACACACATACTCACACACACAAGACACATCTGATAAAGGGCTGTTATTCAAAATAAAAATAAATATACAAAGAATTCTCTGTGTGTGTGGTGCTTCTGCAGCTGCTGCAGCTGCTGCTAGAGATTAAGCCAGAGCTTAATACCTACCAGGCTGACACTATACCACTGAGTATGCTTTGAGTATACATCCCCAGCCCCGTACAAAGAACTCTTAAAATTCAACAGTAAGAAAACAACATGACTAAAAAATGGCTCAGCAGTTTTGGCGCTTGCCTTGCAAGCACGAGGACACATAGCCTGAGTAGACACTGTGTTGAAGAAGATACACTGCCAGGCCTGGTGGCACATGCCTGTAAACCCAGCAACTTTGGAGGCTGAGGAAGGAGGATAATAAATTGCAGGTCAGTCTCAGAAACTTAGTGAGACCCTGTCTTAAAAAAAAAAAAGTGCTGGGTGTGGTGGTGCATACAGTAATCCCAATGGTTTAGGAGGCTGAGGTAGAAGGAGCACAAGTTCAAAGCCAGCCTCAGCAACTTAGTGAGGCTCTAAGCAATTTAGTGAGACTCTATCTCAAAATAAAAAAAGGGGCAGGGGCTGGGTATGTGGCTCAGTAGTTAAGTGCCTCTGGGTTCAAACCCTGATACCAAAAAAAAAAAAAAAAAAGGAAAGAAAGAAAAAATGGGCAGTGGGCAGTAGGTGGGAGTTGGGGAGTGAGGGGCTACATCCCGAGAGGTCCCCTGTTCTTTAAAGTTTATTATGAGAAAGGTTCTCACTAAGTTGACTACTACGGTCTTGAACTTGCAATCTTTCTGCCTCAGCCTTCTGAGTTGCTGTGATTACAGGCATGCACCTCTGTGCCTATCTTGATCTATTCATTGCTGGTGGGAACGCAAAATAGTACAGCCACTTGGGAAGATGGTTTAGTAATTCTTAAAAAACTAAATATATTCTTATCACAAGACCCAGCAAATGCCCTCTTTGGTATTTCCCTAAATGAACCAAAGGCTTATGTTCACGCAAAAACTTGCACATGATTATTTGCTGCACCCTTCTTCATAATTGAAAAGACTTGGACGATTCTCTTCAGCAGGTGAATGGGTAAACAAACTGTGGTAATCCAGACAAGGAAATATTTGGCTCTAGAAAGAAATGAGCTATCAAGCCCAAAACATGGAAGAACCTCAAGTGCAAGTGAAAGAAGTTAATCTGAGTTGGCCCCTGGTTCCAACTCTATGACATTCTGGAACTGGCAAAACTATGGAGAGGCAAAAAGACCAGTAATTTCCAGGGTTCGAGGGGAGAGGGATGAATAGAGCACAGAGGATTTTTAGGGCTGTGAAATTTCTCTGATACTATGAAGGTGGATACATGTTATTATATATTTGTCCAAATCCATAGAATATACAACACCAAGAGAAACCAAGTACAGATTCGAGGTGCAGTGATATGCTAGTGTAGGGGCAACTGGAACACACGCATCACTTTGGAGAAGGGTGTTCATGATGGGGGAGATTAGGCATGAGACAGGAGGGGCTGTATGGGAAATCTCTGTACTCAATTTTGCTATGAACCTAAAACTGCTGTAAAAAAGTAACATAATGTTAAACAGACCTCCAGGGGCTGGAGCGGTGGCTCAGCAGTTTTGGCGCTTGCCTTGCAAGCACGAGGACCCGGGTTCAAACCCCAGCACCACATACACAACTAAGTGTTGGAGCAATGAAGGCCATGTGAGGAGCTAAATAAATAAAGTTGTTTCTCTCTTTCTCTGTCTCTCTCACTGTCCCTCTCTCTTTAAGAAAAAAAAAACAGACCTCCAATGTCTTCTTATTACATTTTGGAAAAAAATTCTAATTAATATTCAAATACTTAAAGCCCAGGCAGACCTGGATCAGGTTCTCTTTCTCCACCTCAGGTCCCCCTTCCCTCACCTGTTCTCTGAGAGCCAGTCACACAGGTCCCTCCCTCCTTGTGCCAGTCCCCTCTCAAGACCTTTGCCATTCCCTCTGCCTTCAAGGCCCTGCATCCAGATCTTCACAGGGTTATTGAACTTATCATTCAGGACTCAGAAAGCCCTCTCTTGCCCATCCCCATCTGTATGTCCCTTCCTATCTCCCCCAGTTACAGTCTCTCTAATCATCCTGGCTTATCTTCTTCCTGGTACTTAGTAAAAATCCCTTCCTCAACTCTTTTTTTAACCCTTTAATGACTGCCTTCCCAATAGAATGTAGCAGTCCACACGTTCAGTGACTTTCTCTTTTCTATTTACTGCCTTCTCCTTGTGCCTAAACAATGGCCAGTGCTCATGGCAGCCACTTCAGCAATATTTTTTGGATGAATGAATGAAGAGATAGGAGTTTAAAAGCTTAATAAGGGCATGGGTGCAGTGGCACATGCCTATAATCCCAACTACTCAGGAAGTTGAAGCAGGAAGATCAAGTTCAAGGCCAGCCTGGGCAACTTAGTGAGACCCTGTCTCAAAATTAAAAATTAAAATAAATAAATAAATAAAAAGAGTGGGGATGTAGCTCAGTGGTAGAGCACTTATCTAAATATGTGTGAAACCCTAGGTGCATTCCCTAGTACTTAAAAAAGAAAAAAAAACATTTGATGAACTTACCTCAATTTCTTTGTGAGATATAGGACATGAACTTGATAGTTCCTTCCAGCTCTAAATCACTTGGCTTCTCTCTGGACAAACCCCTACTTGGTGTTCAGTGTTGCCAGGTTCCTGCCAAGGAAGGTCTCTCCAGGACCAGGGAGTGTTGTCAGCTCCCCTGTTGTGGGCCGTTGCCCGATGATCCTCAGAGTAGCTGATCTGGATCATTCCTCAGTCAATGAGCCCTGATGTGGATTAGGAAGCTTTGGGACCTGTCCAGTGCTCTTGTTCCATCCAGGAATAAGATTTTGGGTTCCCACGGTCCCTAGTTAGTCCTGCCTGCAAGGCTGAATGAGTACCTGTAGGATGTGTTGGTAAGCAATGGGCCCTACTTTATCTGCTCTACTGGAAAATAAGCTTCAATTAAAGTGTTTGCAGCTACTTGGGAGGCTGAGGCAAGAGAATCACAAGTTCAAGACCAGCCTGGGCAACTTAGCAAGAATCTGTCTCAAAACAATACAAAATGTAACTCAGTGGTACAGCCCTTGCCTAGAATGCATGAGGCCCTGGGTTTGGTCTGGCTCCATCATCAACTCATAACCAAGACACTCTTACACCCCAGTCTTGAGGGATAGACAGAAGTCTTGCAATTTTGGAAAACAATATCTGTCCCCATCTTTTTGGAGCAGGAAAATTGCATGTTATGGCAGAGAAAGGAGGTGGATTAAGTTACTGTGGGGAGATTGAAAAGAGGATCCTTTTCTGCCCTAAACTGAGGCCCAGCCTCCTGGTCCCAGTGCCAGAATCCTGCATTTCCCTGGATCCAGGGTATAGACCAGGAAGGTGGGGACACCATCAACTGAAGCAGAGGTGAGGATGAATAGGTGGGGGATAAGAGGAAGAAAAATACAGGCTCAGTCTGGGGAGTCAGACAGATGGCCAAGGAACTATGACCAGGAACCTGGAAAGGTCAGGTGTAGGGTCCTTAGCAACAGAAAGTATCAGAGCAGGAGGAGCCATGGATAGGCAGAGGTAAGGAGGGGCAAGGGCAAAGTTACAAATGCAGAGGAAACCTCTGGGAAATAACTAGTGCCTAGGGGCTTAAGGGGAGAGAAGGAAGCCAGATGGGATGGAGAAGAACTGAAAGAGGAAGGAACAGACACCCCCACCCGGCTCTGGCAGCCACAGGATGGTGGGAGAAGCAGGGACAGGGAGGTTAGGAGGATATTTTTATCATTGCAGTACAAGATGAAAGCCTAGAAATGGAAGAGAGGTCAGAGAACCTGCAAAGCATTGTACATAGGGGAGTGTGGAGCTGCTCAGGATGGAGAGGTGGTTAGTGCTGCAAAGGACCCTCAGGTGACCCTTTGCTGTGGTCCACACAGCTGGGGAAACTGAGGCTCACTGAGGTCCATCCAAGTGTTGATGGAGGGGCCAGGCTGGAGACAAGCATGTGGGTCACAGGAATCTACCCACATCACCAAGGACCAGGCCTCTTACTGCCCCTGGCTTCCTCACTCTATGGCATGGAGCCACAAGGTTCTCCTTTGGGAGAATAAAAAGTCAATTAAAAAGCTGACTATTTCTGGTTCAGCCTGGGAAACTCTGCTACCTTGATTTTTTTAATTAAAAATGAAATAACAGCAAAGTGGGGAAGGAAGCTGGTTCCCAGGGCCCCTGTGGGGCCAGCAGCATCTCATCTTCCACATCTGCCTTCAGTTTCCTGCCTGTGGGTTCTAAAACAAATGGGAGCTAATGTGGGGGGATTGGAGGTTGATTACAGTCACCTTTTGGGCAGGGAAAACCCCACCTTCCTGGGGGAGGGAGCACCATGGGAGCCCATTTGAGGGTCTGGCTTTGGTGACTTGAGCATAAGCTTGGGGAGCCTGCAAGAGTGGACACAGCAAAGGGTGGTGAGCTGTGTGACCTTAGGCAGCAGGCCAGGACTCTCTCTGGAGAGTGGGAGATTTGATATGCACCATGTGCACATTCCAGTGTCTCTGGCTGTAGATCATGGCTGTCTCCTGAGACTGGCAAATCTCCTGCCTCATCCTCCTGAGTTGTTGGAATCACAGGTGTGCACTACCACACCCAACTATCTTAGAGTTTTCCATAAGATTTTAAGATGTATGTATTGTTTTTTTTAATGAGACAGCTTTCCCAGTCCTCTTTGTCTTTTCCCACTTATCCTTGAATCTTTTTATTTATTTATTTATTTGTTTGTTTGTATTTGTATGAACCCAGTGGCGCTTAACCACTGAGCCATATCCTCAGCCCTTTTAATATTTTATTTTGAGACAGGGTCATGTTAAGTTGCTTAGGGCTTTGCTAAGTTTTTGAAGCTGGCTTTAAACTTGAGATTCTCCTGCCTCAGCCTCCTGAACCACTGGGATTATCGGCATGTGCTCCCGGCTCATCCCTTGAATCTTAATGATCCCCAGACTCTGCTTGTCCTGGTCTGAATCTTGTCTGCCCCAAATTCATAGGTTGAAGCCCTAACCCCCAGAACCTCAGATGCCACTATTTGGAGATAGGGTCTTTATAGATGTAACTAGATTCAAATGAGGTCATGAGGATGGTCCCTCCTCCAACGTGGCTGGTGTCATTTTAAGAAGAGGAGACCAGGACACACATATACAAAGGGAAGACCATGTAAGGACACAGTGAGAAGGAAGCCATCTGTGAGGCCAGGAGAGAGGCCCAGAAGAAATTGATCCTGCCAACACCTTGGTATCAGACTTCCATACTCCAGAACTGTGAGACCACAGATTTCAGTAGCGTAAGCTCCTCAGTCTTAGGAACATTGTTACAGCAGGAATCTAACCCTAGGGAGTTAACACACTGCTCTTACCACAATGATGCTGCACTGGCTCCATTTCTACCATTATGGTGCTGGGTTGCAAATCCCCACCTGGGCCCCCTGCCTTACCCCAAGTCTAACCTGGATGGCATCAACCTGGATGGCACCGTGTGGTGAGTGCAGGCTCTGGCCACTGCTCCTCACCATGGCCTTGGGCAAACCACAGAGCCTCAGTCTCCTTGTTTGTAAATGAGGGAGTGAAAATATCTATTTGAAAGTTGTTTATCAGGATCAGGAAAGATGGTATAAAGGGCCAAGCCCTGGTTTGACCTATACCAGGCATGCCACCAAAGGCAGCTGTTAATTTTGCTATTTTTTTTTCCTGAAACCTGATCTTCCAGTATGGATCTTAGCATTAAAAAAAAAAAAAGTGCTGAGTGTGGTGGCACATGCCTGTAATCCCTGCAACTCGGGAGGCTGAGGCAGGAGGATCGCAAGTTCAAAGCCAGCCTCAGCAACTTAGTGAGGATCACCTAAGCAACTTAGTGAGACCCGGTCTCAAAATGAAAAATAAAAAATTAAAAGGCTGGGGATGTGGCTCAGTGGTTAAGCACCTCTGAGTTCAATACCTGGCACCAAAAAAAAAAAAAAAAAAAAAAAAAAAAAAAAAAAAAAAAAAGAAAGAAAGAAAAGAAAAAGAGTAAAGAGTAAAGTGGAGTTGTGGAATCTAAAACTTTGCTTGGTCCAACACCTGCTTCTCCCTCAGCTGCCCCTACCTCACAGCTCAACAATCTCCATTAAGCACCTACTAAATGACAGTCATTGTGCTCTGCCTGAGCATACAATGGCAAACCCTGTAGACAGGAAGAGGTTTCAGCTTATCTGTGCATTAAACAAATTGGCTTTTAACAATAAATTGCTATGGGGGGATGTATTCAGGGAAACCAAGGGTCCTAAAATTGTGGATTACCCTCGTCCACCAGCCTCCCTCCTCTTTTACCCAGATGGCTGCAAGACTCCAGTTACTGGTTTCTAATACTTCTAGTGTGTTCTTTCTTTTTCTTTTTCTTCACAGAAAGAGGTACAGTGAAAGAGAGAGAGTATCAGCTTTATTTAGTTTTTCATGTTGCCTTCGTAGCTCTGACACTTTGTTATGTACGTGGTGCTGGGGTTTGAACCCACGTACTTGAGCATGCAAGGCAAGCACCGTAACCACCGAGTTTCGGCTCCAGCCTCCCCACCTTTAAAAAAAAAAAAAAGGAAATAATGACTATTGAAATTCTGCCACATCCAAAGCAAAAGTTTAGATAATAAGGACACATAAAACCCTATCTTAGGTATTGCCCTTGAGTTTAAGGAACTTGTAATTTAGGTGGGAAGATTACATTAAGGTAAAAGTAGAAATGTCATACAAAAGTAGCATAAACAAGTTCCTCCAAAGGATATGAAAAGAATTGTTTATAACTTCTTTTATGAAGCTAATATAACCTTGATACCAAACAAATTGTGATGCTTCAACACCAAACTTGACAAGTACATCACAAAAAAGAAAACCACATTTCTTTCATTAACTTATATGAAAAAAATTTGAAGCAAAGTATTCACAAATTTAGTTCAGAAATATAATAGGATAAAATGCATGGCCAAATTGAGTTTACCCTATTAACAGAATAAAACATGTGATCATCTTGATAGATAAATGAAAGGGTAATAAGATTCAACATGATAAAACTCTTAGCAATTTAAAATTCAATATAATGACTGCCTTTTGGAATTAGTGAAGAAAAATGATTAGGTGGGCACATAAAGGGACTTTCTAGAGGGTTAACAATGCCTCATTTCTTTTTTTCTGTTTTTCCTTGTGGTAAGAACACTTAACATGAGATCTGCTCTCTCAACAAAATTTTAAGTTTACAATGCATTATTGTTCTTTTTAAAAAATGTTTTATTAAAGAGTGAGTTATTGTGCAATCATAAATGCACATAAAATACCAATATGATATGCATTTGCTCCTAAACCAGAGTTACCACATCACCAACATCACCAATATCTCAGTCCTTGATTCTTCTATATTTTCCCCCCACAACTGATGTATTTAGATTGTGAATTTTCTAGCAGTGTTCTTTCTTTAGCAAATATTAGGCCTGATCCCTCTCTGCTTAAAACCTCACTTGGTTGCCTGTGCGTTCCAATGTGCTAAGTCCAGCATCTTCATAGTCCAGCCTCTCCTGTCACCCAGTCACCCCCATACACATTCACTCTTCGTTCCTCACTCCACCATGTGAAAGACTGCACCCACCCTGGGCACAGTTCACACACTGGACCTACACATAGGCAATGCCATCCCTGAGGGTCTTTCTTTACCTCCTTGCTCTGTACTACCTCTTTTATAGCTGGGAAACTCCCTCTTATCTTTCCAGACCCCATCCAACATCATCTCTTTTGCCAGGTCTCTGAGGGGAGAGCCAGGCAGTGGCTCCCATATCTGATTGAGGGGTAGACTCCCCTATGGAACCTTCAGTGATTCTGATTCTGTATTCTGCAGTGGGAGATGAGGGTCTGATGCACTTTGGCAGAGAAGATAAAGGGAAAGTGTTTCTGGTAGAAGAAAAGGGGTAAGTGAAAACTGGGGACATACAAACACATAGGTAAAGTTTGGTCTGGGGTTCAGACTGAGGAAGCATTTTGGAGTATTGAGGGTAATAAAGTTGAAAATGGAGCACAATAAATGCTTGCTTCCCTTCATTTCCCTTAATTTAAAAATGTAGGTGGGGGTCTGGAGCAGTGGCTCAGGGGTTACGGCACTTGCTGGGCATGCGCAAGTACACAAGTTCAAACCCCAGCATCCTTGTACACAACTAAGTGTCAGAGCAACAAAAGCCATATGAAAAAATTAATAAAAATTGATTCTCTCTGTCTCTGTCTTTCACTGTTCCTCTCTCTTTTTAAAAAAAAAATGTAAGTAGGGCCAGGTGTGGTAGCGTATGCCTGTAATCCCAGCAACTCAGGAGGCTGAGGCAGGAGATCAGTTAAAAGCCAGCCTCAGCAACTTTGCCAGTACCTAAGTAACTAAGTGAGAGCCTGACTTAAAATAAAAAATAGTGGACTGGGGTTGTGGCTCAGTGGTAAAGTGCCTCTGGGTTCAATTCCTGCTATCAAAACAAAGGAACAAAAAAGGTAGGTGGGGCTGGGGATGTGACTAGAGCTCTTGCCAAGCATGCATAAAGTCCTGGGTTGTACCCCAAGCACCCCCAACCTCCAGAAAGGTGATCAATTGGTATGACAACTACTAGGTCTGCACCCAGCAGTGCTGCAGGAAACAAGGGCCATGGGCCCAGCCAGATCAGGGTCTGGATTGATTCCTTTGAGTCACGGCTCTGGGACCTGACCAGTTAGCTTGTCTGAGCCTCAGATTCCTTAATGATGATATTAACACCAGCAGGAATCTCTGAGCCTCGGATTCCTTAATGATGATATTAACACCAGCAACTTTAGGTTATTAGAGCTCACTCTTGCCAGACATCAAGCCAAGCCCTTTATCTCATTTAAACAGGTGGGGTCTGTTCTCACCCTCACTTTACAGATAAGTTCCTGGAGGCTCAGGACCTCACTCAAGGTCAAGGACAGTAAGTGATCTGACTCTCAAGGTTGCTTCCTGAGCAATCCTGGTGTGTTTTGCTTTGGGTGACCCTATGAGAGAGCCCGGCACGGTGGGCACTTGCTAATGCTTTTGTCCCTAAGTCAAATACCCGGGAAAAGAGACCTGGGTCTGGGACAGTCACAAGAGTTGCTCTCCTGCATTGTCTTGCTGGAGGTTGGTGGGGCAAAGGCAGAGAATGCATTCAGGGGCTTACCTCTCTGACCAGCACTGGCAGGCCCAGGCACCTGTGTGATCTGCTTTTTCCCAGAGCACAGGTGGCTGGAGATTTGTGGCCCCTGACAAGCTCAGTAGTTAGCGCCTGGTGCCCCCTAGTGGCTGAGCTGCAAGCACTCATGGGCTAGGCAGGGGCAACCACCTTACCTCCTGCTCCTCCTGGCCACCTAAGGAATGTTTTCACGCTGTCTTTGAGAACTCGTAAATTGTGGGGGAGCCGGGGGGGGGTGTGATGGAGAGGACTTGGATCTGGAGGCTGAGGTTTTGTTGCATGCTCCCCAAACACCTTTTTCCCCCCCAGGGCTGAGGACCGAACTCGGGGCCTTGCACATGCTAGGCAAGCGCTCTGCCGCTGAGCTAAATCCTCAACCCCTCCCCAATCACCTTTTTTTTTTTTTTTTTTTTTTTAAAGAGAGAGGGACAGTGAGAGAGACAGAGAAAGAGAGAAACAACTTTATTTAGTTTTTCACATGGCCTTAGTTGCTCCAATACTCAGTTGTGTACGTGGTGCTGGGCTTTGAACCCGGGTCCTCATGATTGCCTGATAAGCACTGAAACCGCTGAGCCACCGCTCCAGCCCCTCCAATCACCTTTGATAGATAGGTGGGCTCTTCATATGTGATATGAGGAAACCAGCCCCTGTCCCTAACTCCCAGGATCTTTGCAAGAATCCTTTGGATGCAATGGGTAACAGCTTGTCACTCAAAAAACTCTGATGTACAGTAAAGTATTGTTTTCTACCACTAAGTCAACCCCCAACCCTGAACACCTGGCAGGGGTGACAGGCAGGGAAATAAATGGCCATGTCATTGGAGAAGAGACTTGGGTGTCACAGGAGACCAGAGAGGGTTCCCACCCATCTTGGGGTGTAGTTGCAAAGGGGTTAGCTTATGTGGAAAGAAGATATGGGGTGCAGAAGATCTTTTCTGACCATCTTTGCTAAGGATGATGTTCTCATGTCCAGAGTGTTCCTGGACACAGCTGTAGAACAAATTGGAGAAGCCAGGGCATGCTCCAGCCCTGACTGAAAATCTCCAGGCCAGGCTTTCAAGTCAAGGCAGCCCTCCAGTTGCTTCAAATGTATTTTGTGACTAGGTAAGACCCTCATATGATTCTAAATCGGTACAGTACCAGAAGAGGTATGATGGAAGGTCTTGTTCTTCCACATTCCTGAGCCACCCTCCTGCCACAAGAGGCCCATTTTTCTTGACTGGTTTCTTATGCATCCTTCTAGAATTTTTTTCTCCAGTGTCACACTTCCACCATATTTACATAAGGTAGTATACTATCCACACTGTTTTGGACTTTGAAATGAGGTGTATTTCACCTTCATTTAATAGACACAATATCCTCTCTCTCTCTCTCTCAGTGCTGGGGATTGAATCCAGGACCTCCTGCATATTCAGCACGCACTCTCCATTGAGATACCTGGTCCTCCACTCTATGTTCCATCTGCTTATTGGTAAAAGTGGGGCACAGGTCCAGGCTTTTCAAGTATATTGTAATTAGATACACAGAAAGGCCTGGAATGGTGAGGGAAAGTGCAGCCAGGCCCTTGAGCTCAGACAACTCTCCACCTGCTCTCTGGAGGGCATTGCCTAGTAACAGACACACTGGGATGCAGGCAGGAGGGTGTGTATGAGTTCCAACGTGGACTATAGAGTGGAGAGTAGTAAGAAAAATTTATTAAAAAAAATTTTTTTTAAGAGAGAGGGACAGTGAGAGAGACAGAGAAAGAGAGAAACAACTTTATTTAGCTTTTCACATGGCCTTAGTTGCTCCAACACTTAGTTGTGTACGTGGTGCTGGGGTTTGAACCCGGGTGCTTGTGCTTGCCAGGCAAGCACCAAAACCGCTGAGCCACCGCTCCAGCCCCTTATTAAATCTTTTAACTACCAACTCATGTCTGCTTATTGAAACTAACAAAACAATCTAAAGCAAAATAGACAAATCAATAAATTAGGTGGAAAAAAAATCAGGTGAGAAGTCAACCTCAATCCCATGTCCCCAAAAGAACTGAGTGCAGAAGTTTTTGCTCCTGCATTATAGGAGAGCAAAATGGATGAAATAGATAAGTGCTTTTCTGGGGTGCTAAGAGAGGTCCACCATGAAACAGGGATGATGGCTGTTCTAGGGCTGCCTGCCTAGGAGTCCTGAGAGAGAGAAGAGTGGGGGAGCTGGGAACAGGAAGCAGGGACAGGCAGGGAGCAGGTAGCATCTGCTGCCTGTTACTAGGAGCAGAAATCCTAGCATTTCTGCTGACTCTTGTTATTGGACTCATCAAAGAAAACACAACAAGTCGAGCACTGGCTAGAACACGGCGTGGCTTTACTTTCATGGATGAAACAGAGCTTCAGTGGTGGGCCTCAGTTCCCATGGCCAGGGGTTCATCCAGCAGCCATGCAGGGCCTTTGACCTGCACATATCCTTCTCTGTTACAGCAGAAAGACCCCATTCCCTCATCCCAGGGGACGAATATAGCAGTGGGGTTGGCCAGGTGTCATATGGCACTTAAGCAAAGAAATACAGAATAAGGATGATAGGAACAGAGTTCCCACACAAGGTAACGAGTCCAGCACCAATTGTGAGGACTCTGTGTCATGGTAAGGAAATGTTCCAGACCCAGGGCCTATTCTCATGTGGCCAAGATGGGGTGGAGAGCCTGAGACATGCTTCCTTACTCTCTCAGCCCTCTCCACACTGCCTTCCCCACTCCCTCCCAGGGGTGCCACATATCCAGTGTGTCCACATCTGTTCTTGGCTCTTGTGCAATTTAAGAGCATGGACAGTCTTACTGATTGGCCACACCCAGACCCTACAGGGCACTTGCCACAAAGGAGTATTCAGTAAATACTTAGGGAAAAGAATGAGCTAGCCTTCAGAGCCCCACATCCAGGGGGTTCCTGGTGGCTTAGGCTTCTGGGGACTGAGACAAGCTCTAGAACCTCTGCCCAGGCCTGACACACTGTGAGCTCCTTGATCACCACAAGAAGTTGCTAGCCTGGCTATGGTCAGCCCTGTGAGAAGGTGGGCAGCTGGGAGAAGTCCTGGGTGCTTATCAGCACCTCCAAATAGACCTGAGATCCTGGGGAGAGATGACCAAAAATATCCTCCCAGGAATCAATCTCTCACCTCTCCCTGGAGCAGGACCACCGCACCAGCCTCTTTCAATAAAATTTGGCCCCAACTATAGCAGGTGGAAGCTTGGAACCCCCACACTTCCCATGCCCCAAGACAGAAGTCGGGGCCTGGCTGTTAGTAGGTCCTCTGTAAATGTATGTTGGTAGATTTAGGCCTGGGAAAGGGGTGGTCTTGCAGGGACTGGGGAAAGGAAGTTGACGAGGACAGACTTCTGCCATCCAGGACAGCTTGCCAGCAGGCAGGCCTAGTGCAGAAGATAGGATTTGGTATCACATGTGGACCTCTGTAAGTGGAATCATAAAGTAACTGTCCTTATTTCACTAAGCCATTTTTGGGTTCATGTATGTAATACAAGTCCTTCCTTCCTTATTGCCAAATAACGTTTCATTTAACAGGTACAACACATTTTGTTTACCCACTCATCCTAGCTGATGGACATTTGGGTTGTCTATTTCTTTTTTTGTTATTGTTTTGGGTACTGGGGATTGAATCCAGGGGTGTTTTATCACTGAGCCACATGCCCAGCCAGCCCTTTGTGTTATTCTGAGACAGGGTCTCGCTAAATTGCTAAAGCTTTGAACTTGTGATCCTCCTCCATCAGCCTCCCAAGTCACTGGGATTACAGGCGTGTGCCACCAAGCCTGGCGAAGCCACGTTTTTATTTCTATTGGGTGTATACCTTGGAGTGGAACTGCTGGGTTCTATGATAGCTCTGCTTAGTGTCTGAGGAACTCCCAGATTGCTTTCCAAAATGGCTATACCATTTTGTTATTTTTAAGAGAGAGAGGGACAATAAGAGACAGAGAATCAATTTTATTTAGTTTTTCATGTGGCTTTTGTTGCTCCGACACTTTGTTAAGTGATGCTGGGTTCGAACCTGTGTCCTTGCACATGCCAGGCAAGTGCTGTAGCCACCAAGCCCCACCACTCCAGCCTATGGCTATACCATTTTACATCCCCATCAGCAATACACAAGGATTCTAAATACTCCACATCCTTCATTACATTTGTTATTGCTTTCCTTTTTCCTTTTAATTCATTCTGTGGATTAAATCCAGGGCCTCAAATGTGCTACACAAGAGCTCTGGCACTGAGCTACATCCCCAGTCCTTCTGAGACAAGGTCTAAGTTGCCCAGGCTGACCTCAAACTTGCAATCCTCCCGTCTCAGCCTCCTGAGCAATGGTGATGACAATACTTATACCTTTTCAAAAATAGCCCTACTGCCCTGTGTAGGCAGTAGGCTCCTAGGAACAAGTATGTGGCAGCCACAGGCTCAGTACGGTTGTGTAGACAGTGTAACCACTATCTGGGAGGCTGGAGAGTCACTAAGAAAAGAGAACCCAGTGTTGACCTAGCACAACTAGGCTTAAAGAGCTTATCCCTTCTAGGCCTGAGCATCGCTGATCAAGTGAAGAAAAGGAATCTTTCCCTCAGAGGGTTGTGGCAGGAATCACATGCTCAGCATGGTACCTGGCCCGCAACACCCCACCTGGATCACTGGTTTTTTGTCATTAGTTTTGGTCCATTTTAGGACACATCTTGATCCTGACCCTGGGAACAGATTTGAAGTAGTCACTATAGTTCTCAGGGCCTGGTCCCTTATTCCTTCTCATCTGCCAATTCTTGCCCTTGAACTATGCAGGCAGGACCTCATAATGGCCTCATGTTCTCCAGAACAATTTAAGAATAAGCGTTAAGAAAAACAGGATAATAAACTTTATTAAAAGCAGCTAAACTTAGCACTGAGTAATACTTTCTAAATGGCATATCTATTAAGCTATAATTAAATATAAGCATTGTCTAATGCCATACACTTCTTTCCTAAAATTCTTTTTGTGGGGGCTGGAGTGTTGGTTCAGTGGTTACACCGCTTGCCTGGCATGCGTGAGGATGCGGGTTTGAACCCCAGCACCATATACACATTTAAGTATCAGAGCAACAAAAGCCATATAAAAAGCTACATAAAACTGATTCTTTCCTCTCACTATTCCTCTTTAAAAAAAAAAAAAATTCTTTTTGTGGTGCTGGAGATGGAACCCAGGGCCTCACCATTGCCAGTCAAGTGTCCTACCACTGGACTACATCTGAACCCTTAAAGCCACACACTTTTGATTAATTGGTACAATTCTAAGTTGCTCACTTCTTTTCCATGCTATCAATTCAGATAGGCCTTATTTTCATTTCCTTATCTTGATATCAAACTGTCCCTGCCTTGGGCTCTAGCTGGAGAAGCCCAGCTCAGTACTCTCCAGACCTTCCCACTAAGCTGGGCACTGATTCAGGTATCAGCCTCTCTGTACCAGCAGAGGAAGGTGTGCAGGATGTGTCTGACTTAGCACCAGCCACCACACCCCCACCCCTATAGAGCATCTTCCTACATGGGACAGGAGAGGCAAACAGATCTAAGGAGTTTTTTTTATCACAGGAATCTGAAACTACCTGAGCCTGCCCACTCCCTGCACATCTGGGGAGAGGTAGAGGGGTCAAGGCTCTTCAGCCAAGGGCTCTGGATCAGAGAGGTAGGACATGATGCCTTAATCTTTCTTGCCTCCCAGGGCCGGGCTTCTTGTGAGGATCTTTCCTGGGCTGGAAGGGACCTGTGTGGATACCGTGGGGGATTCCAGCTTCACTCTGTCTAGGAGGGTCTTCTTAACGGCAGCTGGAGAGATCTTCTCTTGGTCAGCCATGGACTGCAGTTCTCTGCAAAGTCCCAGAAGGGTGGAAGGAAGGCGAAAAACCTCAAAGTTAGAGCTTTAAGAGTCTTTCCTATCCACAGAGCCCCTAACCCATAATTTGACACACCAAATATTACACACCAAACCAAATGCTCCCCTCAGCTTCTTAGAAGTACTATTTAACCAAGTAGGGGTTTGTCTTATTTATCTCATTTGATCCTAGTTAATGATAGAGCTCCAGTGGTATTTGTGACCACACAGGGAGGGAGAAAGTATGGAAAATGACAGGGCTTAAGAGTCAGAGGCAAAGCTGAATTTTGCCTCCATCACGTATTAGCTGTTTGACTTTGAACTTCCCCATCTAGAAATCAATTAATTCCAGTTATCAGAACTATGGTAAGAATTAAGTGAAGTAAGGACTGCAAACCCTTGGCTAAACAGAGTCTAGTAAGTCATGGTTGTTAACGGAGCACTCCAGCACTGTTGATGGGATCTGAGACAGAATGACTGCAAGGAGGAGCCGAGTCCAGCCCAGGGCAGAGAACAGCAAGATACACCCACCGTGTTCGGATACAGGAAGCCTCAACTGCATCGATGAGCAGAGAGCGGAAGCCTCCACTCTCTAGGAAGTGCAGGGCATGGATGGTGGCCCCACCAGGGGAGCAGACATTGTCCTTGAGCTGGCCTGGATGGTCCTCTGAATCCAGCAGCATCTTGGCAGCTCCCTATCACATGAAGGAGCATTAGAGGAGGAAGGGGCTGGTGTACCTTGGGACAGACCTCTCCATACCCACTACTCCTGGCCAACTAATTCTTAAAACAACTTCCCAACCAGCCCATCCCCAGCTTAGTGACCTTCAAGAACCCCCATCACATATCCAGGTCCCCAAAATGCAAGGAAAAGACACTGACCAGTAAGGCCTGAGCCCCTAATCGGACTGCTAGGCGCCGTGGTACACCCATCTTCACCCCACCATCCGCCAATGCATCCAGAGCCATGAATGCCTGTGGAGACACTCACTGAGACCTGGGCAACAGGCCTGCAAGGCCCTTCCCAGGGTATGCTTTTTATGATGATTAGAACTAGCACCAAAGATCAGTTTTCTTCATCAGGCAGCCATGCCCAACATATAAGGACTGTCCCCAGCCCAAGACTGTCTGCCGCCCCATCCAGCTGCCTAGGTTCCCTGAAGGTCAATTATGTAGGTAAGAGCCTCACATATGCAGGCCCACTGCCACTAAGCCCTGTGATGGCATCGATCAGGTCCTCTTCAACCTCCGTGCAGAAGCCCACGCTGCTCATGAGCTGCTCCAGGAGCTGCCCATCCTCCACCAGGGCATGGGTGCCAGTGGCATACACTGTGGCACCCTCCCGCACCACCACAGGTGTGTTGGTCATGCAGCGAATCACTTTGGGGGCTGGCTGGAATGCTGTCAGTTTCTGGAACAAGACAAAGGGCCACAGCTCCCACCAGCACCCACCCATCAGTTATTCCAGGCCATCCTCCCCTTACCCTAAGGGTGTCAGGGGTGAGACAGGTACCTTCTCCACAGAGCTGATGGTGACACCAGCTGCACAGGAGACCACGATATGCCTGGCCTGCACATCAGCCCCAATCTCATCCAGGACGAAGGGGATAATGTGTGGCTTCACAGCCAGGAACAGGACATCACTGTGCCTAACCGTCTCCTTGTTGCTGCGTGTCAGGTTCACGCCCATCTTCTGTAAGAAAAGACAGCACAGCTAATAGTGCTGGGGAGCCTGGTTAAACCCAGGCCTCTCAGTACAGCTGAAACCCTAAGATTACTCTCCCAGCTGCAGCCCAAAATTCTTGCCCTGTCCCCTCAGGATTCCACCTCAAAGGACATAAAAATTTCCACTTCTGCTACTGCACAGGGGTTGGACATGAAAAGCTTCCCCAAGGTAGCCAGGAAGTGGCTGTCCCCTCATCCTCTCCAATCATCTAGCATTCAAGGCACCCCTTTCCCAGGTGAGAATGCTCCACAGTGGAAAGTGTCATAGGCAAAGGAAAAGGTGAAATCTAGTCCTAAGGGTTGGGGACAGTGCCGGGTCAGGTCCTATTCCATCCTCAGCCGCTTGTTCACCAGATTGCACAGTCTATATAGTTAAGTTGTGGCTGGAAAACACCTATCCCTTTAGGACTCCAAACTGAGAAGCAGAGCCATCCTGGACACAGACACTGCTTGTCACCTGTCTCCTCAGCCATCCTCTCCCACACTGCCCAGGTCTTGGAGAAAGATTGGATGGATATTATACTTAGGAATAACTAACTCCCCAAGTCCTTTCCTGACATGCTCATTCATGTCTCAGGACAAGAGCAAAGTGGCTACTGTAAACGAGAGTCACAGTGGCTGTGTAGGTCACACAACTGAGGAAGAAAAATCAGTCTTTACTGGGCATCTATTATGTGTCAAGTGCTTTCCATATATAATTACCTAGGTTAATTCTGTAATACCACCCCTCCCACTTGGATTTGACCCCAAGTCTGTCTGCCTGCCTAGGGGCTCCCACTACCCTGAGCTGCTCCAAAGAAGATGGAAGGGTTCAGAACCCAAGACCAGTACAGAGACTCAGGGTCCAGCCTGACTCAGTTCATCTCAGGTTACCTTTTCCTAACTCTCCACTACCCCCTTCCCCACAGCCCTCCATCCCCACCTACCCTGAGCGAGGACACCGTGGGCAGGTCCATTTCCGGGGAGCTGGCTATAATCTTGTGAGCTGACAAAATGCCTGCAAAAAGACACGGGTTTTCAACGTAATCACTGCCCCCCCGGTGGTCAAGCTTTCCCTGGGAAAGCAGGATCAAAACGCATAGCCGCTCTAACTGCCAGTCTCCGACACCAACTTCATCTCTTACGCGGATATAAGTAGACTTACGTGCTGCTTAACAAGCGTCTCTCCTACCCCACCAGACGCAAATTCCCGCAATCATTCATTCATACGGTGGGGTGATGGGCTGCTCGCAGACCAGGCCTAGGACCCGCCGGGGAATCGGTCTCCCGCCTCCACGCGCTTACCTGCGGCGGTGAAGCCCCGCGCCAGAGCACAGGTCAGCTGGCCAGCGCCGATAAAACCCACGCTCATGGTGGCTGGCTCTGGAGTCCCAGCGGCTCCTGCAAGAACCCAGTAGGCGTGGGCCGGGTGACGCTATTGGCGGACAGATTGGGAGTAAGAAGCCGGACCCCACGAGCTCGGGTCAGTTTCCGTGCCGGGACTAGGCGGGACCCCCCCCTCACACAGAGGCGCGGACCGTAGGCCTTGCAGTAGGCCACGTGGCCCGAGGGGCCAATCCTCGGCCAGGAGTTCGGGACAAGCCAATCCGCGGTCACTCTGGGGCCGTGTGCCCGCCTCCTCCGTTCGAGACTGGCTGGCTGAACCTCTGGCGCGACACGCGGAAGTAGGTTCCCTACGTGGCTTGCGCAGCCACCTGAACGCGGAGATTGCGGTCTGGTTGCGTTAGGATTCACAGCCAATGCCCGGCTGAGGTCCGGCTAGTATTGTTTTTGGTTTTGGCCATCAGCCGCACCTCAAGACCAAGAGGGAGTCTCCAGATTAACGATTTTTTTTTAGATGAACGAGAACTTCCTGGCGGGGCTCAGACGGGATCGTGCAGCCCTATGGGGCTTGGGCCAGCCGCCGTGAGGCGATCCGGCGATTAGAAGGCTCCGCACTTGGAAACCCCCGGCTTCTGCCCGTGCCCTCCCAACCCACTTGGGAAGGCGGCCGGGCAGCTGTGGTTTATGCGCTTGCACTTGCGTGGTTAGCTTGAATTTGTTTTCTTGGCTAGACAGCAAGTGGGACCAGTACCTCTGTTTAGGAGATGGTCGTTTCCCTAAAGCCTGGCTAAAAGAATAAGCTAGTTTCCTACTTGTCTTCCACAAATCGGCGCCCTTCTTCCAAGGTCACCACTTGCGTTTTTTTTTTTTTTTTTCTTTTTCTTTTCCCCTTTGGCACCAGGGATTGTACCTATAGGAGCGCTTAACCACTGTACCACATCCCCAAGAATGCCCTTTTCTGCACATCCAAGTTGGAACAAATATTTTCTGTTTAGCAAAATGTTTATATAACTTTTTTCTGATTAGAAAAGCCATGTGTGAATATTCATCAAGTTTTCAAAAATAAACTGGCTGTGGTGGCCCACACCTGTAATCCCAGCGACTTGAGAAGGCTGAGGCAGAAGGATCCCAAGTGAAACCAACCTCAGCAATTTCGTGACATCCTCAGCAACCTAATGAGACCCTGTCTCAAAATTGAAAAAACAGAATAAAAATGTCTAGGGATGTAGCTCAATGGTAAAGCATCTCTAGGTTCAATCCCCAGAACCAAAAATAAAAAATAAACTTCTGCCTATGAGAGAACATATAGTACTTGTCTATGTCTAGTTTATTCACGTAACATAGTGACTTCTAGTTCCATTCATTCTACTACAAATGATGAGGTCATTTTTTTCCCTTTAGCATGAAAGAGTAGGATCTAGTCAAGCTATAAGAAAAGAGACACAACTTCATAGGACAAGAAGGGGAACCCAGAGGAGTTGCCAGAGTTCATTTTTCTTTATGATTGAGGAATATTCCATTATATATATTATCACTTTTATTTTTTTTCAGGGCTGAGGACCGAATTTGGGGCCTTTTGAGTGCTAGGCAAGCACTCTGCCACTGAGCTAAATCCCCCACCCCACTTTTTTTTTTTTTTTAAGAGACTGAGTCAATTTATTCTGTGGTTTTAGTTTTTTTGTTTTTTGTTTTTTTTTTTCCCACTTAGTTGTGTATGTGGTGCTGGGGTTTGAATCTGTGACCTTGTATGTGACAGGCAAGCATTCTATTGCTGAGCCACAACTCTAGCCCTCATTTTCTTTGTCCATTCAGGAATGAGTTGAAATGGGAGGACTACTAGGGTCTAAGAAAAGAGAAACACAAACACACCCCTACCTCTTTTGGTGACCTCCAGTGTTGGCTTGCTCCCAGCCAGGCAACATAAGAGAGAGAACAATGAAGGCACTTGCTTCCCAAAGTTTAAAAGTGGAAACTGCTGACCAGAAACTGGTTATTGAGCTGAGGATGTAGGTCAATGGGAAAGCCCATGTTTAGCATGTAAAAGGCCCTGGGTTCAATCCCTAGCACCAAAAAAGAAAAGAAACTATTATTTTATGGTACTTGGAGATTTATTATTTTTTTTACCTCCAAAGTTTGTTTTGATTTACTTTTACAGTACTGGGGATTGAACTCAGGGGTGCTCTACCACTGAGCTGTATTCCCCAGACCTTAATTATTAATTTTGAGACAGGCTCTTACTAAGTTACCCAGGCTGGACTTGAACTTGAGATCTTCCAGCCTCAACTTCCCAAATCACTGGGATTATAGGAATGTGCCACTACACCTAACTTAATCCCCAGTTTCACATATACACAGATTTTCTATTTGCTTTTTTTCTTTCTTCCTGCCCCCCACCTTTCTCTCTCTCTCTCTCTCTCTCTCTCTCTCTCTCGCCCCAGGGCAAGGACTGCTGGGAACCAAGCCCAGGAACTTCCACATGCTAGCATGCTAGGCAGGTACATTGACCTGTCCCTCAGGCCATATATACACAACATTGTTGTCTATTTTAATGGTAGATAGTACCATATCATAGAATTTAAGAGTCTTACCGACCCTAAAGGCCTATATGCTTGGTACTATAGCTCCTGCTGTGGCTCTCAGATTGTTTGATGCCAGTTAATGTTCCTTTAGGGCTGAAGTGCTAGAAAGATGAGATAAGGAAAGGAACGGCTGTGGTCCCCACTGAGCCACTTGGTTTACTTTTTTTTTTTTTCAGTACCAGGGATTGAACCCAGTGGCATTTAACCACTGAGCCACATCCCCAGCCCCAGCCCCTTTTATGTTTTATTTGAGACAGGGTCTCACTAAGTTGCACAGGGCCTCACTGAACTGCTAAGGCTGGCTCTGAACTTGGGATCCTCTGGCCTCAGCCTTCCCAGCCCCTGGGATTACAGGCACCTAGCCCCACCTAGCCACTTGGGACACACCCTCAAAAAGGGCCCTAGCCTGGCATTATCATGGACATGTTCTCTCAATGTCTAACGCATTGTTCTTGGGTGCTTGCTCTACTGAACAAGACAGATGTGCCCTTCAGGCTGCCAGGACATCCCTTCCATTTCTATTCTCCCAGCCACCAGTGAAGCAGGTTCAACCATCCTGCTCTTCCCATCCTGCCTCCCCTCAGTCCTGTGTTTTCCTTCTCCAGCTGTCTTAGACAAAGTGGCTAGTGTTCCATTTCCATCTTTATTTGTCCTGGTTCTTCATGCTCAAGGACTCCCTTTTGGCATATCTCTAAAACTGCAAGCCCATCTCTTCTGAGAACTGAGATGATCCAGGCAATGGGGGTCAATCCTGAGCTGACCCCAACTAAACAGATAGCAAGTCCCTTGGCACGCAGTACTTCCTGACCTAAGAACCTTTAGGAGGTTTGTTTGTTTGTTTATTTTGGTAAGAGGGGTTCAACCCAGTGATAACCACTGAGCCACATCCCCAAACCTTTTTTAATTTTTTATTTTGAGACAGGGTCCCACTAACTTGCTTAGGGCCTTGCTAAATTGCTGAGGCTGGGTTTGAACTTGTGATGCTCCTGCCTCAGCCTCCTGAGTTGCTGGGATTACAGGCATGAGCCACCACACCTGGCTCTCTAGGAGGTTTTGCATACATCTTTTCATATTTTTCCCCCAGTATTTGGGATGGGATGAATTACCACTGAGATGCAACCCCAGCCTTTATACTATTTATGTTTTATGTTGAGACAGAGCCACAGAATGTTACTAACTTGCCAATACTGGCCTTGAATTTGCCAATACTTGCCTTAGCCTTTCACATCTGGGATTATTGGCTTGTGCCTAGCTTGCATTTATTTATTTATTTTAATTAATTAATTAATTTTTTAAAGAGAGAGGGACCGTGAGAGAGAGAGAGAGAAAGAGAGAATCAATTTTATTTAGTTTTTTATGTGGCTTTCCTTGCTCTGACACTTAGTTGTATATGTGGTGCTGGGGTTCCAACCCGCGTCCTTGTGCATGCCAGGCAAGCGCTGAGCCACCACTCCAGCCCCACTTGCATTTATTTTTGATTACATAAGCAATTCATGTTCAATTATATGAAAATTAGAAATAAGATGAAATGAGAAAATGAACATTATCTTTTTTTTTTTTTTAGCGCTGGGAATGGAACCTAGGAGCTCATACATGCTAGGCAATTGCTCTACCACTGAGCTATATCCCCAGCCCACAAACACTGTCTTTAATCCTACCACCTAAGGAGAACCCATAATGACCCTTTTAGAGAATAACTCTCTGCACTGCTTTGTACTACACAGTAAGGCACATCTTAAACTTGGTTTTATGTTTTATTTTCATTTGCTAGAACAACTCAGCAAGATAAGATTCTATAAGAAAAGAAGCCAGTGAAGGAAATAAAGATAAAGGGGAGTGGGGATGGCTCAACAGTAACAGAAGTTTATTGCAGACAACCTGTGGAAGAGAGACCCAGTGGGGACTGGGACCTAAGGTCTGCTTACAGTGTGGGGTATATAGGGGGAGATAGGGCGTTGCTATGGAGTTGTATAGGGATAGGTAGGTCAAAGGTTTAGGAATTAGGTGGGTTTTATTTTTTTGAGAGGGACAGTGATAGAAAGAGAAAGAATTAGTTTTATTTAGTTTTTCATGTGGCTTTCATTGCTCCAACACTTTGTTGTATACATGGTTCTGGGGTTTGAACCTGTGTCCTTGTGCATGCCAGGCAAGCGCTGTAAGCACTGAGTCACCGCTCCAGTCCCATTAGGTGGTTCTCTTTCTAAGATGGAGGATAAGGTTCAAAATGGTGTTGCTTAGGTCAAGTTCTACCTCACAGATTCCAGTTTATTGTTGGACATCATTGTTTCACATAGATCAAACAGAAAAAAATAAGTAAATAAACAGCAATATCATAGACAAAAAAGAAAGGATATAATAAAACTTTTATCTTGAGATTTTGTAACCATTTCATATAAATCAATTACTGATAGTGCAGCTAAGTACAAACACGAAGAAACAGAAGTTTTCTGTTGTTTTTGCTTTTTATTTCCTCCCTCTTTTGAGATTATAATGAATATAGTCACACACAACAAGTAAAATCAGAAGTAGGACACAGAATGCCCCAATGGCTGGTTTGGTCATCCAAGATCATTAAAAGTAACTGACTCCTACAATATGTGCAAAAATTTAAAGGGTAAATAAAAAAACAGAAAGCAGAAACAAACAACATAAAATAAATGCAAAGCAGAGCCAGCCATGGTGGCACATGCCTGTAATCCCAGCAATTTAGGAGCCTGAGGCAAGAGGATCACAAAGTTTGAAGCTCTGAAGTAGAACTTGACCTAGGCAATGCCATTTTGAAACATACCCTCCATCTTAAAACAGAGTCACCTCTGCACCTGGATAGAAAAAAAAATTTTTTTTAAAGGGTTGGGATGTAGCTCAAAGGTAGAAAGCTTCTGAATTCAATCCCCAGTACTGAAAAAAATCCAAAGAGCTGGGCACAGTGGCATATGCCTGTAATCCCAGTGGCTTGGGAGACTGAGGCAGGAAAATTGCAAGCTGAGGGCCAGCCTTAGCAACTTAGTGAAGGCCTACACAACTTAGCAAGACCCTGTCTTAAAATAAAAAAAATTAAAAGGGTTGTGGATGTGACTCAGTAGTTAAGTGCCATGAATTCAATCCCTGGCATCAAAAACAAAAACAAAAAAAATTAAAAAAGGAAAAAAAAGAAGGAGGCATAGGAAGTATGAAGGAGGAAGGGAAAATGCCAGGCACAGTAGCACATACCTGTAATCCCAGCGATTTAGGAGTCTGAGGCAGGAGGATCACAAGTTCAAAGACAGCCTCAGCACTTTAGCGATGCCCTAAGCAACTTAGTAAGACCCTATCTCAAAGTAAAAACTGAAAAAGGTCTGGTGATGTGGCTCTGTGGTTAAGCACCCCTCAGTTCAACTCCTGGTACAAAAAAAAAGTTTCTTTTTTAAGGCACTAAAAAAAAGAAAGAAAGAAAAGAAAGAAGGGACAGTGAGAGAGAGAAGCAATTTTTATTTAGTTTTTCATGTGACTTTTATTCCTCGGACACATCTTTGTGTATGTGGTGCCAGGGTTTGAACTTGCATACTTGTGCATGCCAGGGAAGCACCACAGCTGCTGAGCCACCGCTCCAGCTCCTTAAGGTACTTTTAAGAAAAAACATATAGAGGCTGGAGTGGTGGCTCAGTGGTTACTGCACTACCCTGGCATGTGTGAGTACACAAGTTCACACCCCAACACCACGAAGTCTTGGAGCAATGAAGGACACATGAAAAACTAAATAAAATTGATTCTTTCTCTCCCTCTTACTGTCCCTCTTTCTTAAAAAAAAAATAGGGACTTGGAACTTCTTGTTCTCTTATCCTCCCTTGTTGCAAATTCATGGCGTGGTTTTGATTGGGTGATGGAGAGCAGGTGTCACCTGTAGGTTTTTCTGTCCTCCATGGGCAAGAGAGCCTCTCTACTTGAGGATGACAGCGTTTAGAGTCTGAGATGGGAGGGAGAGGGTGAATAGGTCACAGGTGGCCATTTTTAAGCTTAACTTGTGCTTTCTTGCTCTCTATCTAGTCATCCTCATTGGTCTTCTGCTTCCTGAAGCCACATTGTCCTCATCATCATCTTGTGCTGTCTGTCCTTAGCTGCCTCAGCCTTCTCATCCTCATCTCCATGGTCTTCCTCACTATAGCTCTCTTCTTCCTCCTCCCCCACATCTTCTTCCTCCTACTGGTCTACCTTATTGTCACCTCCTGCTCCCCATTTTCCTCATTAGCATTTGGATTAACAGGGGCTTCTCTTCCATTCTCGGGCTCCTCCTCTTCTTTAAATGCTTGGTGGTGATTTTGTTTTTTTCCAGGGGTAGGAGGTACTGGGGACTGATCCCAGGGGCACTTTATCAGTGAGCTACATCTCCAGTTCTTTTTACTTTACTTTTCTTTAAAGAGAGAGGGAGGGGATCAATTTTGTTTTTTCATCTGGTTTTTGTTTTTCTGACAGTTGTGTATGTGATACTAGGATTCAAATCCGGGTTCTTGCACATGCCAGGCAAGCATTCTACCCCTGAGCCACACTACTCAAGCCCCATTACTTTTCATTTTGAGACAGAGTCTCATTGAGTCGTGCAGGATAGCCTTGAACTTGCTATCCTCCTGCCTTAGCCTCCTCAGTAGGTGAGGTTCCTGCACCACCGTTGCTGACTGCTTTCCACTTCTAATGTCTTACTTTTGAATTTTTTCTGATTGCTACTGTAATAATTCACCATACATTTAGCCTCTAAGATAGGTCTTCTTTCTGTCACATTTTGTAGGTTAGAAGTCTCAGTAGGTTCTGCTGGTGTCTCTGTTGCCAGTCCCACAAGGTCAAATAAAGATGTCAGCTGACCTGGACTCTGGTGGAGGCTCTGGGGAAGCCTTTGCCTCCAGATTGATTCAGGTGCTGGAAGAACTCAGTTCGTTTGGCTGTAGGACTGAGGTCCCTTTTCCTTGCTGGCTATCAGCCCAGAGTCCTTAGCCCTCCTACAGGCCTCTCACAGCATTCCCTAGTTCATGATCCCCTTCATGTTCCATCCAGAAAAGGCAGGTGGAATCCTTCTTGGGTTTCACATCTCTTTGACTTCCTTCTTCTACTTCATCTCTCCTGCTTCTAGCCAGATTGCTTTGAAGGGCTTATGTGATTATATTCAGTGTAACTGGATAACCTATGACAACCTCCCTATTTTAATATTTGTAATCTTGATTACATATGCAAAGTCCCTTTTGCCGTGTAACATAACATAGTCACATATTCCAAGGATTAAGGTATGGATGTCTTTGAAGAGAACTTTCTGTCTACCACACTGTTTCCTTGAGCTAATGAGGACATCTTTACATTTTGGTTTAGGTGGGGTTTTTTGTTTGTTTGTTTGTTTGTTTTAAGAGAGGGACATTGAGAGAGAGAGAGAGTCAATTTTATTTAGCTTTTCATGTGACTTTCATTGCTCCAAGACTTTGTTGTGTATGTGGTGCTAGGGTTTAAACTTGATTACTCGCACATGCCAGGCAAGCACTGTAACCGCTGATCCACTGTTCCAGCCCGAATCTTTACATTTTGAAATGAAACCAATCTCCTGGATTTTTAAAATTAATTATTTTTGTACTTGGGATTGAAGCCAGGGATACTTTCTCACTGAGCTATATTCTCAATCCTTTTTTTTTTCTTTTTTGAAACAGGTTTTGCTGAATTGCTGAGGGTCTTCTAAATTGTTGAGGCTAGCCTAGAACTTGTGATCTTCCTGCCTTGCTCAAGCTGGTATGAGCAGGCCCATCCTTCCCACTGATTTTGTATTAGTGGCTAGGAGACCTCAGACTTTTAGAGTTAAAGATACATCACTGAGTAGCTAGTAGAATTCTTTACATGATAACCATATCCTTCTTATAGACAAAGCAACCATATGTCCTAGTACTTATAACACCCATGTATAAAGACTTCATTCTGATATCTTATGGAGATGATCTTACCATTTTTTTAAGAGAGAAGGACAGAGAGAGAGAGAGAGAGAGAGAGAAAGAGAGAGAGAATCTATTTTATTTAGTTTTTCGTGTGGCTTTCATTGCTCTGAGACTTTATTGTGTACATGTTGCTGGGGTTTGAACTCGTGTACTTACATATGCCAAGCAAGCACTGTAACTGCTGAGCCACCGCTCCAGCCCCTGATCTTGCCATTTTTAAGTCAGAGCCAACTCTTCTCCCCCTACTTCCCATAATATTTTTGCCATGTCCTCAAATTCTGGTTGTCTTCAGACAATGTTTTTTGTTTGTACTAGGGATTGAACTCAGGGGCACTTAACCACTGAGTTACACACCCAATCCTTTTGTTATATTTTATTTGGAGACAGGGCCTCAATAAGTTGCTGAGTCTGACTTTGAACTCATAATCCTCCTGTCTCAGCCTCTTGAGTCACTGGGATCACAGGCATATGCCACTGTGCCCAGCTGGACTATGATTTTTGTTCCATTGTTTCTTTCACGATTCAGTTTGTATTAATTAGCTTTGTGGGTTTGAAGGACTCCATGAACTTGAAATATAATTTTCTTCATAGTCAGGCATAAGAAAACCCAGTGAGTGGGAAAAGTAGATTTAGGGGAATTGCCAGATGTGACAGCTTCCAAATTAAATGTATTTCTTTTTTTTTTCTTTCTTCCTTCCTTTCTTTCTTTCTTTCTTTTTTTTTTTTTTTTTTTTTTTGGTACCAGCAATCCAGGGTTGCTTAACCACTGAACAACATCCCCAGTACCTTTTCATTTTTTATTTTGAGACAGGTTTCACTAAGTTGCTTAGGGCCTTGTTAAATTGCTAAGGCTGGCATTGAACTCATGATCTTTCTGCCTCAGCCTCCCAACCTGCTGGGATTACAGGTGTGCACCACTGTGCCCAGCTTCCCAAACGATTTTAACCCAATGTTCGTGTCATCAGCAGAACCCATGTACTGGGAACTGAGGTGGGAATTCATCCATAACCCATTATATGAAGTGGAGATTCAACATATTTGCATTGCTTTGGCTCAGTTTCTTCATTTGAAAAATGGGAGTAATAATACCTAATTCAAGGAATAGCTGCAAGAATTTAAGTGATAGATGTGACATTGCCTAACCCACCTCCCTGGTTTCTAGTGAATGTTCAATAAATGTAAGCTTCCTTACCTCAGCACTGCACTCATCCAACCCCATAAACATCATTCTTGGGGCTGGAGTGGTGGCTCGGTGGTTACGGTGTTTGCCCAACATGTACAAGTACACAGGTTCAAACCCCAGCACCCACGTACACAGCTAAGTGTCAGAGCAATGAAAGCCATTTTTTTTAAACTCAATTTTAAAAAATTGATTCTCTCTCTCTCTCTCTTTCACTGTCCTTCTCTCTCTCTCTTTTTTAAAAAAATCATTCATTTTTTTGGTACTAGGGATTGAACCCAGGGGTGCTTAACCATTGAGTCACATTCCCAGCCATTTTTTATATTTTATTGTGAGTCAGGAGCTTGCTAAGTTGCTTAGGACCTCGCTTAGTAGCTGAGGCTGTCCTTGAACTCACGATCCTCCTGCCTCAGCCTCCCAGTTTGCTGGGATTATAGGCATGTATTACCACACCTGGCTTCCCATATGCATCATTGAAAAGGGTTAAAGTGCTTTCTAAAAGGGAGAAATATGTGAGTGATTGTTCACAATATTCTTTTTGGAATGAGAGTTGTGTGGGAAAATTTAAAAATCATAAATGAGCTGGGCATGGTGGCACAGGCCAGCGGCTTGAGAGGCTGAGGCAGGTGGATTGCGAATTCAAAGGCAGCCTCAACAACTTAGCAAGGCTTTAATCAACTTAGAGAGACCCTGTCTCAAAATAAAAATAAAAAGGATGAGGAAGTAGCTCATTGGTTAAGCACCCCTGAGTTCAATCCCTGGTACAAAAAAAATATATATATGTGTATGTATATATATATATAACAATAATCATAAATGAAAGTCTAAACTAAATTATTTATTACAGTCTTCACTGCCCCTAGAATTTGGGGGTCCTTGGCCATCCACTTTCTTTCAGTCACTACATTGCTCTCCTTCCCTAATATCACTCCCATTTCTCTTATATAAAGAGTAGTCAAAATTAAATACAGAGACAGAGTGAAACATTGCTTTTATTTTATTTCTTCATATTATCTACATTTAATTGGTTTTTCTAAATATAAAAAAGAGCAACACGTAAATACATGTGGTCTCTGGTGACAAATTCTCTAAAACAGTGGGGGAATCATCTAGATATGCACAGGCAATGCTGTCTCTGGAGTAGAAGATAATGCTAGTGACTGTCAGATCCTGGAGCACTGAAGTCTGGAACTGAAGCCCACTCCTCATTTTTAAGAGGACATGGGAACCCAAAGTCTTCTGCATTTGCTGAGGTCTCAGCTTGTGGCCCTGTCAGATTCAGAAACTACTTGTCCTGTCTACTGCCCCCTGCCTGAAGCCCTGCACCATTCCCTTCTCATCCACCCTCTCAGGGAAACAGGGACCTAGGTACCTTTA
>PVKS010007156.1:0-21954 GCA_004027875.1 Aplodontia rufa | reverse complement strand
GTCCTCTACTATGTAGGCCAGGACTCTTACTGGAGCGCACATCTGGAACTGCATTATTTACTCATGTAAGTGCTTAGGATAGGTGATGGAGGAAAAGGACAGGAAATGGAAGAACACTGGGCAAAGGTAATATGGAGGCACTGATCTGGGAAAAGGATAATTTGCTAAGTGTAAAATTAAGATCTATGTTAAGATCTGCTTCTGTGCATGAGTTGGGGCAGAGGTGCCAGTGGCTATACAGGGTGCCTATGGCTCAAGCCCCCTTGGCACAGGGGCCCCATCCGAAGCACAGCTGCACTTCTGCACCCTCATGTTGGGCAGGCTGACCAACCGGGTACTGGTCCTGCTTTCTTCCCTGATATTCACAATCATGGGCAGCGAAGCTGTCTCCGAGGCAATGCACTGTCTTGGTCCTAGAAATGGCCATTTGATGGATAGCGGCTCTGGAAGCTGCATGCAGCCGCCTGCACACTCGTAGACGAGGAAGCCAGGGGGTTCCAGGACCCAGTTCTCAGCCCACTTCATCCCCTGCAGGTCCAAATATGTTTGTCGTCGGCAGCAGCGGGTGCTCTGGTTCACTGGTGCCTCGGGGTCACAATTGCCTTGAGCACTGTGGGGAGGAGAGGTAGGGTCAGAGGTCAGCTGGGAGGGCTCAGGTCAGGAGGCCCAGCATGCAGCTTAGTGGAGCAGCTGGAAGGATATTTATGATCCATCTTTCATTATGTTCAAAAAGCTGGATATCTGGGACTTGGAACCATGGCTCAGTGGTTGGAGTACTTGCCTGACAAGTGCAAGGACCCAGGTTCAAACTCCAGCACCACATACACAACTGTCAGAGAAACAATACACAAAGGCCAGATGAAAAAAACTAAGTAAAATTGATTCTCTCCTCTCTCTCTCTGTCACTCTCTCCCTCTCTATCTCTTAAAAAAAAAAAAGCCGGATATTTGTGGTACAGAACTAATGAATATATTCAGAATATAAAGTCAGGTACTGCTGATTAATAAGTCTCCTAATATGCCAGACATTGAATTAGGTATGCCACATATATTATCTCAGGTGATATCTACATCTCATCCTCAGATGAAACTTGGAGAGGTTTCCCAGTTACACCTGAGGACAATGAAACCCAAAGACGTTGAGTGGAGGACAAGTCAGAGGACCTGAAGCCAGTAGAAGGCAGAACTAGAAGGAACTTAGGCTGATTTCAAAGCGCTAATCTTAACCACTATACAGTCATCCTCAGTATACAGTATCCCCAGAGGATTGGTTCCAGTACCCCCTTGGTTACTAAAATCCGGTGATGTTCATCTCCTGTATAAAATGGGATAGTATTTGCATATACCTATGGACATCTTCCTATATACTTTTTTTTTTTAAGAGAGGGAGAGAGTGATAGAGAAGGAGAATGTTTTATTTATTTTTCCATCTGGTCTTTGTTTCTCCAACACTTAGTTGTGTGTGTGGTTCTGGGGTTCGAACCTGAGTCCTCATAATGCCAAGCAAGCTCTCCAACCTCTGATCCACCACTCCAGCCGCTTCCCATATACTTTAAATCATATCCTGGTTACTTATCATGTCTAATACAATGTAAATGCTGTGTATATGGCTGTTACAATGTATTGTCTGGGGAATAATGACAAGGAAAAAGGGCTCTGCATATTCAGTAAGATGTTTTAATTTCCCTAATATATTTGATCCATGATTAGTTGAATAAACAGATGAGGAAGCCATGGATCCAGAAAGCTGACTACACTACGCAGCCGTTTTCTGCTCCACATAGCTAACTTGTCCCATGATAAAAAGAATTCAGCGTTACTAACAGCTAAGGCTAAAAATTTTCAGACTGAATCATGAAAGGAAAATTTAATTGAAAATAGATGATTATACCAATGTGTATGATTCAATGGTAACATGAAAATATATGAAGATATTTTTCAATAAAATATTTGCATAAGTGGGGTGCATGGTGCACGCCTCTAATCCCAGTGACTCTGGAAGCTGAGGCAGAAGGATTGCAAATTTGTGGCCCGCCTCAGTGACTTAGCAAGACCTTGTCTTAAAAATAAATTAAAAAGACTGGGGATATAGCTCAGTGGTAAAGCTCCCTGGGTTCAATTCCCAGTATAAATAAATAAATAAAGTTTGAAAAACACAATTTCTATCCTTAGAAACTCTAACATGTAGGAATCTTGGGGTAGTTGGCACTGCCATCCCCTAGCCAGTCCACCAGATGATAGGCCTGGACCACACACGTTTGCTGTGTCCCTGGCCTCCCAGCTGAAGCGTACCCATAGTCCTTGAGGTCCAGCGTGTGCAACTCCAGCTGGGGCTCGTTCTCCTCAGCGCCCAGTGTCCCCTGCGCAGCGAAGTGGACCAGCTTGTGGACGCCCGCGGACGCGGGGCCGGGGTGTTCTCTCTGCACCGACACCTGCAGCAGCAGCGGCTGCCGGGGCCGCTTCAGCTGCTGCCAGAAGTTCACGGCCTCGGTCACGTCGAAGACCTTCCAGCCGCTCTTATAGATGGACACCAGCCTGAGAAAGAGCCCAGCGTGAGTGGTGGGAACTAGGACAGCTGTCAGGAGAGCCCTGTGGGGGAAGCTGTCCCGCCCCCGCCCCGCCCCCATCCCAGGCCCTGCCCTTTCCTGCTCACCTCTCCCGCGCTCAACTGAGCACCCACCTCCCGCATCCCGCATCCCGCGCCCTACTGGCACAGCAACCAGGACACCCACCTGGAGTCTATGAGAGAGGTGCGGTTAGATCCATCGTCGCGGACACGTAGCCACTCAATGGTGACCCGGACCCTGCGCGAGAACGGCCTCTCTTGCTTGCGGAGCGCAGACTTGGGGACTGGCTCCTGGTAGAGCCGCAGCACAGCCTGCACCAGTTCGCTGTTGGGCGGCAGCCGTCCCTCCATGTTGAACACCAGCAGTTGCGTGGTGGCCTCGGACAGTAGGAGCTTGCCTGCCACCTCTGGAGACAAGAGCAGGGTCAGCCAAGCCTCTCAGCACACCAGTGGAGCTCTGAACTTTGGCAGGGCCACTGAGCAGGCGACCAGGCCAGGAGAGACCAGCTCCAGTTCTGTGGGGCAAACTCAATTACCTAAAATTCTCCTTTGCTACCTCCTTTAGTAACAATTTCCACCAGCAGCAAGAGGCATTTCTCGGACCCTGGGCTAACTCCTACATATTGAAGATCAAAAATCAGCACCTAGGGCACCTGATACTGGGTATAGCTTGGACCCTGAGCAGATGATCCCAGCTCCAGGGGTGAGAGGGCATACTAGGAGGGAGGTAAAGCTGCATCCCTGACAGTTGGACACCGCTGCTGTTGTACTTAACTATTCCCAGTTACCAAAGCAGCTTCTATCCACAGCCACTCACTTCAGAGTTCACAAAACTGGGAGAGAGACAGGTGAGCAAATGGATGAGAAAGGTTTTTAAAGCAGTTGTCTCCAGGTCATGCTCAGACCAGAGTGACATTGTGGAAACAGACCTCAGGAAGTCCTGCCAGCACCCTAGCTCTCTGGGGGGAACCTGGTCCTAGCCATGCCCACCCAAGCCCAGTAGCTCTACTTTCCTCTGTCTCTTCCTCTTCTCTTTGCCAGTAGGTTCAGCCTGGCACACCTCCTCTATCGCTGAGGGGTTCCCCAGTGCGCAGTTCCTGAGTTCAAGGGCCCAGGCCTGACCACCCTCAGACCATGGTACCTTCTCACTGTCCCTTAACCGTGGGGCCCATGTGGCCTCCCCACAGGGACCTCTTGACATCACCAGGGTGGTCAAGACCAGTCTGTTCCTCCCCACCAAGGACTAAGATACAGCAGGGAGAGGACTCACCTCTCAAGGTCTGACTGAACCTCTTCCCACGGGAGCGGTCCCCATGGCTGCGCTGCAGCAGGGTCACATATTCGGCCTGGACATCAGCAGGGATGGTCAGCCCCTGCACATCGGCCTTGTCCAGGGTGGGTGCCTCGCTGAGCTGCAGTTGCTGAAGCAGGCTGCTCAGGACCTGTTCCTCAGTTAGAGCCTCCCCAGGGCGCACCAGGGGCACCACCCAGAGTGCCCAGCAAAGCCACAGGGGCCTCATGGTACTGCTCAGGAGGAGCAAGTAGCTGGCGGATGTGTGCCCAAGGAGGCTGTGGGAGGGCCTGGCTGGGTCTGCTGAGAGCCAGGACTGGCCAGCTTTATAGCCGGCCTTGGGGCGGAGAGGGAGGGGGTAGGTCACACCCCTTGGACCTCCTGGGAGCTTAGCAGCCAGACAGGCTCTTGAGTCCCAAGGAGGGGGCTGTCTAGAAAGGGCACAAAGGACTGTTTGGATGCCATACAGGCGTGGGGTTTCCAGCTGTACTGCCTTGGCTCCTCAACAATATTGTTAGTGCCCTTTGAATTTCCCTGGCCCTACTCTTATGAAAAGCAAGGTTATTCTGTAAAAAAAAAAAAAAAAAAAAGATAGTCCTGTTAGTCAGCTTTATAAATCTCATTCTGGAGGACATTCTGAGTGTAGGTTTGTTCCAGAAGGAGTGAGGGAAAGTGTTCCACAGTTCTGCTCATTCTGGCCACTTTCACTGATGCCCCTTGAGTCAGAGGAATCTCCCTCTATCCTTCAGTCCTTGCGACCCCCTCCTGTTCTATACCATGGGTCCCTCAGGTTTCCTCACATTCCTCACCCTCCCCTATGAGAGAGGAAGGGAGATGCTGTCAGGACAGAATTTGGGCAGCAGATTCTTTTTGGCAGTCCCAGGAAAAGCAATTTCTGCTAGTGTCTTCCCAATCAGACAGCTGCAGAATGACTTTCCCTTTACAGATAGCAGAATCTTTCTGGGGATGGGTCTGCCCACTGAGCTGGCTCACATCACCTGCACTCAGCTTGAACTCTAGTCACTTCCAGGCATGGAAGGAGGGATAGAAACCTGGAAAACAGAAGCCACAACCCAGAGGCATGTCCTGTCCAAGGCCACACGCACTGAGGATATAGTGACACGGGACCCCCTCCATGCCTCCTCCAATACATTTAAACTAGCTGGATTTGAATACTGGATCTACTGCTTATTCAATGTCAAACCTGCTCTTGGTGCCTCAGTTTCCTCATCTGAAGGAGAGAGTGATAAAAACAGGGTCTATTTCACAGAGTTAATATGAAGATTAAATGAATGGATACATATAAGGTGTTCATTCCATTGCCTAATGTCTAGTAATCACTGTAGAAGGGTGTGCTTTTGTTATCTACCTGAAATCTACATTATCAGGGTTGTGGCCTTTCCAGAAATATCATTAATAAGAATATCAAACATTGGCCAGGTGTGGTGGTGATGCCTATAATCCCAGCAACTCGGGAGGCTGAGGCAGGAGGATTGCAAGTTCAAAGCCAGTCTCAACAACTTAGTGAGGCCCTGACACAAAAATAAAAAGTAAAATGAGCTGGGGATGTGGCTCAGTGGTAAACTGTGGTTCAGTCCTCAGATCTAAAAAAAAAAAAAAAAATTAAAAAAATAAATAAAAATAATGGGGCTGGAGCAGTGGCTCAGCGGTTTCAGCGCTTGCCTGGCAAGCACGAGGACCCGGGTTCAAACCCCAGCACCACGTACACAACTAAGTGTTGGAACAACTAAGACCATGTGAAAAACTAAATAAAGTTGTTTCTCTCTTTCTCTGTCTCTCCCACTGTCCCTCTCTCTTTAAAAAAAAAAAAATAAAATAAAAAATAAAAATAAAAGAGTATCAAGCATTTCAAGCATTTCTTGAATGCTTACCATGTGTCAATGTTCTAGGCTCAGAACCTACATTCTGGAGGCACGTGTCAGCCTTGACACATCTTCCAGATGCAGTATCAAAGCACTGCAGGGTGAAATAACCTGCCACACACTCTTAGTGGAGGGCTCAGGACAAAAATGCAGGCATATGTCTCCAGAGGGCCCTCCTGACTCAGGGGATTTGAGGACTTACAAGAGGAAGCCCTTCCTAAAACCCCACAACCTTGACTCTTGTGTTCTGTCACATGGGAGGTAAGCAATAATGGTGGAGGGGAACAAGGACTGTGAACTGAGGGCCAAATGGCTGGTTGGGCATGGATCATCCCTGCCACCTTCCCAGGTCTGGGAGCACTCTGGCACCCTTGTGCAGATGCTGCGTCATGTCACTGACAAATTTCTCATGTCACACATCCCAAGCAAAAGAGAACTTTTTTTGGGGGAGGGGGTGTGCCAGGGATTGAACCCAGGGTGCTTAACCACTGAGCCACAACCTCAGACCATTTTTATATTTTGAGTATGAGTCTCACTAAGTTGCTCAGGGGCTTGCTAAGTTGCTGAGGCTGGCTTTGAACTTTTGATCCTCCTGCCTTAGCCTCCCAAGTCACTGGGATTGTACGCCTGTACCACTGGGTCTGGCCAGAGAGAACTTTCTGTTTCTCAAGCGTAAAACTTCTTCTGGATGAGAGTCCAGGGAATATATGTTCATTTGCATATACATAGTGGGGTTGTAGTAGTAAGTGGGAGGGGCTTAGAAGAGAAGGAGAAATAAAAATAACCAAGATAGGACTGAGGATGACCCTCAGAGGAAGAACACTGCTTAACATGTTTGAGGCCCCAGGTTTGATCTCTAGCTCTGCTGAATGAATGAATGAATGCATGAATGAATGAAATCCATCTCATTGTTTGAACATCCTCTGAAAAATGAGGCTCCCACCCTGCAACCAGCCCAAACTGCCCTCCCACTCTCTTGGTGAAAAGTATAGCCTTCTTCAAAAGAAATGCTGTTGCCTTGCTTTGCAAGTGATTATCAGGGAAAGGACTTACTTGATGCAAACATTTGGGCCTTAAGTCAGGCCAAAAGGCGCAGAAGTGTCACATTTACAGGCAACCCAGGACCTGTGGCCCTCAGTCCCTAGAAGCTCTTCTAGGCTGGTGTTCCATAAATATGCAATAGTCCGCCACCCTAGCTGTTGGGTGAGAGGAAGGCCTGTGGCTTATCACTGGCCAGGAAGGTGCCAAGGATATAACAACCAAGCTGCCCTTGCACGCCACAACCCCCTCCCCCAGCCTCCAGCATCTAGACCCACTGCAAGCTCCTAGGGGCCAGAGGCTCACAATGAGACCTCATGGACCCTGTTGTGGTTCAGGAACAACATGCTGTCCCAGGGTTTAAGGAGACCAGGTCCCTGGTGCTGCTGCTTCCCTGACTTGCAGATGTGCACAGGAGGCTGTCTCCCACCAAGAAGACACATCAGACAAGAGCTCTGGCAGTACCTGGGAACTGACATGCTAAATGGAAATCTCATTTTCCAGGGAAGACAGTGAAGTGGAGCAACCCTTCCCTGCCTCCTCCAGATGCCTTCCTGGTGCTTCTGGGCTGACCTGTTAGAAGAGAGCCAAGGCTAGAACTGAACCCTCAGTAGAAACTGGAACTACCCAGTCAACACCCAGCCTGGGGACCTGGGATGGGACCAGGCATCTGAGACCTGGCACTGAGGGTGGTTCTGGGGGGTGGGGTGTGGTCACAGGTGGTACATGGTTGGGAAACTGACCTCCCTATCCAATTTTGGGGGAACCTCCCTTGGGCAAGGGAGCCTAGGAACTTGTAACACCAACAGAGCGCTTACCTGGCCAGCCACTCTGCCCTCCTGGGCTTTGAGCTGAAATGGACTATTGAGCTTAGAGCTGAAATGGAGTATCACAGCCATTCTCCTGTCCCAAGGTTTCAAGCTAAGAAAACTGAGACTCAGAGAGGTGACAACTTCCCCAAGTTCACACAGTTAATGATTGACACCTGCATAAAGCCAGTTCTTCCAATTCCCAGGCCAAAGTTCTTTCTACAACCACCAATTATTTCTAGTGCCCATCCTGCCCTGGCCCTCTGAGGCCTGTGAGGCTCATCCATCAACCTCAGGCAAGCTGGGGGACTCATCAACCCAGCACTGGGTCTAGGCAGGGAAAGCGGGGAGGGTGGTGTGAGAAGCAGACAGACAGAGGACAAATTCTGTAGACTTCTGAGGTATCCCCACAACACAGGCTTCTGACCTGAATGTGGATTCCCAGCAGCCTGGAGAGTTCTGTTGGGAAATAAAGTAATTGGGCAATTAGCCACAAGCCAAAAGAAGGACACGAATGTGGATTGGGAGACATTTTACAATAACAGATAAGTCCTGGGAGGAAGGGCAGCCGCTCTTTGTCATGCAGAGGAAGAGGCCAGGCCACCCCTTAGACTGTGGATCTGGATGGAGCAGTCAGTCTGGTTTTAGGGTCAGGTCAGGCTTACAAAGCAGAAAAATTGTAAAATAGCCCCTTCTGTCCCCGGGGGAGGGAAGAAGTTTGGAAAACAGGAACATGTACTTTAAAGCTGTCTAAATCAGACCTCTCTCCCCCAAAGATGTAGTCCAGATTGTTTATGAACCTGATGTTTTCAGGTTTTTAAATTTTTATGTGAAGGCCTTTGTTTTTCCTTGAGACATTGTAGATGTTTTAAGTGTAATTATCTGAATGCTGTACCAAAATGCACTATCATTTGCGTATATATTAGTATTGAGACACTTAGGACCAAACCTGGATGGCCTTTAGACAATCCGAATGTCTCAGCTTGCTCTGTCCTCTCAGGACCATATTCCATGGTTGGGCCACAGCTTTCCCTGCCATCCTGTTGTCTGGCCTGGCCATTCCACACAGTTTAGCCACCAAGGAACCACTATATAGGCTGTCCCTGAGCCCTGGGGATGGCTCCCCATTCCTCACCTCCTCTCTGCTCAGACCCAATCCCACCGTTCTGACACCTCCTACCTTCCATTAGGGCGTCACTGCCTAGAATCAACTGAGAAACCCAGCATAGGCATTGGGAATTGACTCCACTGGGGGCAGAGGCCAGGAATTGGATTGTTAAAGAGTCTAAGCCCACTAGGTTGGAGAAGCAGGGCAGGGTGAACAGGGGTCCACTCGCAAGCTTGTGAGGTACAGGGTTAAGAAGGAGGCTAGATATTCAACAAATGGTGCTGGACAAATTGGACAGCTACTGCAGAAAGTTGAAATTAGATCCTTACCTCTCACCTTGCACAAAAATAAAATCAAAATGGATCAAGGAACTAGGAATTAAACCAGCTACCATACAACTGCTGGAAGAAAAGTTAGGACCAACACTCCAGCATTTGGGAGTAGGCAAAGACTTTCTCAACAGACTCCTAAAGTGAAAGAATTAAAGTAAAAAAATCAACGAGTGGAATGCCTTTAAATTAAAAAGCTTCTGCACAGCCAAGGAAGTGGTCAAAATTATCAAGAGACTTCCTACAGAATGGGAGAAAATCATGGCCTGTGATTCTTCTGACAGAGGACTAAAATCCAGAATTTACAAAGTACTCAAAAAACTTAATATCAAAAACACAAACAACCCAATCAACAAATGGGCCAAAGAGCTAAATAGAAACTTCTCAACAGAGGACATTGAGCAAGCCAATGAATGCATGAGAAAGTGTTCTAAATCACCAGTAATCAGAGAAATGCAAATCAAAACTACATTAAGGGGGCTGGAGCAGTGGCTCAGTAGTTATGGTGCTTGCCTGGCATGCGAGAGTAAGCAAGTTCAAACCCCAGCACCAGGTGCACAACAAAGTCTCAGAACAACGAAAGCCATGTGAAAAACTAAATAAAATTGATTCTCTCTCTCTCTCTCTCTCTCTCTCTCACTGTCGCTCTTTCTTTTTAAAAAAACTGTTAAGATTTCACCTCACTTCAGTCAGATTGGCAAAAATGAAGAATATAAAAAACAACAGATGTCGGAGGGGTTGTGGGGAGATAGGAACACTAGCACACTGTTGGTGGAACTTCAGACTGGTACAGCCACTCTGGAAAGCAGTGTGGAGAATCCTCAAAAAAATTAGGGATGGACCCACCATATGATGCAGCTATCCCTCTTCTGGGCATTTTTCAGAGGAATTAGAATCAGTACATTATAGCAACACAGCAAAATATATGTTCATAGCAGCTCAATTTACAATAGCTAAATTATGGAACCAACCCAGAAGCCCCTCACTGGATGAATGGATCCAAAAACTGTGGGGAAAAAAAAAATATATATATATATATATTTACACCATGGAGTTCTACTCAGCAATTAGAAACAATGATATTGAAGCCTTTGAAGGTAAATAGATACAGAGGGAAGAAATCATTCTGAGCAAAGTTAGCCAAACCCAGAGAGTCAAGGGTCAAATGTATTCACTCATTTGTGGAGGATGGAGCTAAACCCAGGCCTGTGTGAAAGGTAGTCAGTCTCAGGTAGCAGACCCAACAAAGGCATAGCAACACATAATCAAGGGCAATCATAGATATGATTTGGGAAGGAGGAGGGAAGTGGTAGGTAGAGGAGAGGAGAGGGAGGGAGAATAGGGAAGGCTACATGGGATAAATCTGATTTAAGAATATATGCATATCATATTGTTACTTTATGTGCATTTTTGATTGTACAATAACTAAATTTCTTAATTAAAAAAAGAAGGAGGCTAGAGAATTCTGGTGAAAAAACAGTCCATCATACTACTCAATTTACTCATAACCTTGCCCTTCTAGATAGTTCCTCTGTTTCATGATTGTCTGTGATGAGAGGAGAGAAAACGACCAGAAAAAAAAAATCTGAGATCTTTACTGGACCTTCTCTAGGAATTTGAGAATAAGAACAGGTGAACAGCTGGGTATGGTGGCACACGCTCGTAATCCCAGTTTGGGAGGCTGAGGCAAGAGGATCACAAGTTTGAGGCCAGCCTCAGCAACTTAGCAAGTTCCTAACAAACTTAGTGAGAATATGTCTCCAAATAAAAAATAAAAATAAGCTGGGGTTGTGGCTCAGTGGTTAAACATCCCTGGGATCAAAGCAAAAAAACAAAACAAAAAAAAAACAGGTGAACAAAAAAGTTAAGTACCATAATATTTAATGCTGCAAAATTAGAAGCTCAATACTTCTGGAAATTGTCACATCTGAGAATCTTGATGTAGGAGGCAGGAGACCAGATGTTCATTTGTTACTGTCCCTCTCTGTCTGGTGACCCCTTTCCTGCCATTTCCCTGCTTACGCACAATAGTTCCTATCGTGCTCCAAATCAGTCACCACTGTCATGACTTTCCACATCACAGACAGAAGTTCCTCCTCCTCAGCCCATCTGGAAGCTCTCCTCCAGGTCCCAGCCTGACTTTCCAGGCCCCCGTCACCAACCCCCACCATTTGGCATTCTGACCTCTCACAGAATGGGCCCTGGATGGTTATTTATGGGCTCATTCTCTCTTCTGCATGCCCTTTTCTCTTCTCTGCCCTTGAAATATTTCTCATCTGGAAAATCTCAGTGTGTGTGTGTGTGTGTGTGTGTGCGTGCGCGTTTGTGTGTGTGTTACTGAGGTTGAGACCAGGGATTTGCCTGTGCTAGGCAAGCACTCTACCTCTGAGCTCCATATACATTATATCTTCAGTTCACCCCATAAATTTTACTTCATTTATGAAAATCTTTCCCTAAGGCTGGAGCAGTGGCTCAGCAGTTGGAGTGCTTGCCTGCCATGTGTGAGGACCTGGGTTCAAACCCCAGCACCCCAACACCACAAATACAACTAATAGTTGGAGAAATGAAGGCCAGATGAAAAAATAAAGTTGATTCTCTCTCTCTCTCTTTCTTTAAAAAAAAACTTAATGTCTGGCCACCCCTCTGGACACCCCTCTTTCCTCAGGAAAATTTGATGGCACCCGGTCCTGACATTAAAGAGAGTCGAGTCACTCTCCCTGTAGAATAAAGTGCAGTCTTGCAGGATCCTGTAATCATGCACAGCACAGTTTTTGCTGAAAGAGAGAGGGGGAGGAAAAGATGGAGAAGGAGGAGGAGGAGGAGGAGAAGAAAGAGGAGCAGATATCTTTCTTTCCTTTCTTTCTTTTTCTTTTTTGTTGAGAATTTTGAAATGGGGAATTAGAGACATGAGATCTTAGTCCAGCTTAAGGCCAGTATTCATCAGAAACTATTAATCAACACATAAAAAGTCTTTTTTTCCCGTGGTTCTGGAAATATAACCAAGGGCCTCAGGAATGTTTAGCTAAACCCAGTCCAACACATACAATTTTATGTATTTTATTTTTTTTCTTAAAGAGAGAGGAGTGAAAGAGAAAGAGAGAATCAATTTTATTTAGTTTTTCATGTGGCTATTGTTGCTCCGACACCTTGTTGTGTAAGTGGTACTGGGGTTTGAATCCTTGTACTTGTGCATGCCAGGCAATCGCTGTAACCACTGAGCCACTGCTCCAGCCCCAACACATACAATTTTAAAATTGAGAAAAAGCCACGTTCACTTGGCAAAGGAGCTGAGGGTGAGAAATGTCTAATTGCTTGTCAGCTTCTCCAAAACAGCACTGTATATTGTCTGCACTTACAACACAGTCTACATTTGCACAAGGCCAGGTGTGTGATAATGTATATTTGGTGTCAGTGTGTCATGCTGTTTTCATCTGACAACATGCTCAACCCACTCTCGTCCCTCTGAGACACAGTTCTCTCAATTTCATGTGATTCCCTTGGCCTTTCCTTAGGATCACCCTGCTTTAGAGGGAAATCTAAGAAAAAGAATTTAACTTTTTAAAAGTTTTAATTGATACACTGTGCATCTTTATGGGGCACAGTGTGATGTTTGATACATGAATACATTGTATGATGTATATAATCAGGATATTTAGCTTACCCATGATCTCAAAAGTTGCTCATTTCCTTGTAGTGAGACCACTTTGAAATACACAACACACAGGGCTGAGGGTATATATAGCTCAGTGGTGGAATGTGTGCTTAGCATGCATGCAAATAAAATATTTCTTTTTCCCGGTGCTGGGGAGCAAACCCAGAGCCCCACACATGTTAAGCACATATTCTACTGCTGAACTACACCCCCAACCACTACAGTACAGTGTATTAACTACAGTCGCCCCTCTGTGTAACAGCACACCAGAACTCATTCTGCCATCTAGTTGTGACTCTACTCCTTAACCAATCCTTCCCCATTGCCCACTCCTTTTCCTCTTCCCAGCCTCTGGTAACCACTCTTCCATGAGATCAGCTTTTTTAGATTTTTTTCATTCTTTTTTCTTTTCTTTTATCCCCCAAGAGATGGGGTCTTACTAAATTGTCCAGGCTGGCCCTGAACTCCTGGGCTAAAGAAATCCTCCTGCCTCAGCCTCTGGAACAGCTGAGTCTATAGGCGTGAACTACCTTGACACCTTTGCTCTGCCTAAAGACGGAAAATTTCCCTTTTTTTCTCTCTCCCTCTCTCTCTCCCTCTTCCCCCCCCCTCTCCCTCTCTCTCTCTCTCTCTCTCTCTCTGTGTGTGTGGTATGTGTGTGTGGCACTGGGAGTCAAACCCAAGACCTTGAATATGCTAAGCAAGTACTGAACCACTGAGCTACATCTCCAGCCCAGAGATGGAAAGTTCTTAAAGGGCCAGATAGGGTTGTGTTTTCTAGGCTGGGGGTACCTAGCTGATCAATGAGGAGGGAGAGTTCTCACCAGCGCAGGGGAGAGCATTAGCAGAGGCTATGGTATTGATAATAAGGGTCATTACCCTATTCCCTTATCTCCAGAGTAAGGCTGATAACACAGAAAGGAGGATTTGCACATTCTGACAGTTAATGGAAAGGTGGGCTGAGCAAACAGAATACATACTAATGAATATGGAGTCATTTGGGAATCCCTAAGACAAGCCCTCTCCTGCTGGGACAGATCCTCTTTCCAGAAACTTTAGCTTGTTATCAATAGCTCAGCCTGTAGCTATCGCAGAAAGGAAACGAGCTTTTGCCATCCACTCTCTGGTGAGAAGCCCCTGGCACATTTAACCCCCTTCCTGCGTGTTCATTAGGGAATGTGACACTCCAGCCACCAAGAGGCCCAACACCTCCTGGAAACACTTTTTGCTTCCTCTGCCAGGCAATTTTAAGCTGTTCTTTGAGCATTTGGCCTGCCTCCTAGTCTTGGAGCTCTGAAAGGTTCCTGGTGGGAGCTGAATGTTCTAAGAAGGCATTTGGGCATGTGCAAGTGATCAAAGACATATGTATGGCACAATATCAAACAGCACAGAAGCATTTATAATGAAAAGCCATCATCTCCCACTCTACCCTTCCCCATTCTTCAGAGATCATTTTTCTTCTCCTCCTCCTCCTCCTCCTCCTCCTCCTTCTTCTTCTTCTTTTTTTTTTTTTTTTTGTACCAAAGATTGAAACAGGGGTCTTTAACTACTGAGCCAAATCCCTAGCCCTTTTTATTTTTTATTTTGAGACAGGGTCTCACTAAGTTGCTTAGGTCCTTGCTAAGTTTCTGAAGCTGACTTTGAACTTGTGATCTTCCTGTCTCAGCCTCCCAAGCCACTGGGATTACAGGCATGTGCCACCACACCCAGCATATTATATATTTTTATTTTTATTTTTTTTAAAGAAAGAATCGACTTTATTTTGTTTTTCACATGGCCTTCGTTGCTCCAACACTTCATTGTATACATGGTGCTGGGGTTCAGACTTATATCCTTGCACATGCTAGGCAAGTGCCTAATATAATATTATAATATATTTAATATGTATATATTAAAGAAAGGATGTGAGAGAGAGAGAATCCATTTTTATTGATTTTTTCACATGTCTTTCATTGCTTTGATACTTAGTTGTATACGTAGGTACTGAAGTTTGAACCCACATACTTGCGCATGCCGGGCAAGTGCCATAACCACCAAGCTACTGCTCCAGCCCCCTATTACATATTTTTAAAATTAGACAAAAAGTTTTTTACTGTGGAGAATTTAAACAATACTGACTTTTTTTGTTTTTGATTTTTTATTTTTTAAACAATACTGATTTTAACAATTTATTTATTTTTATTTTTTATTGTAAGGGGGATCAAATCCAGGGCTTGCAGCATGCTAGGTAAGTACTGCCAGCCAACAATACCAAATGAAACAAAACAAAACTTCCCTATTCCAATAAGCACCATTCATCTTCCCTGACTCCCTGCAAATTCTTTGAAGGTAATTAACCACTGCTAACATTGTATATCCTTTCAACCAGTTTTCTATAAATGCATTAACATGCAAATTAATATGCATTATATATATATTAAAATACATTTATTTTGCAATTGATTTCTCTTTTTCCACATACTTGGGCTTAAACTGCACATAAAGACCTACAACTTGTTTTTCTCACTTAACCATATGTCTTAGAGATGTTTCTGTGTTGTCTCACAAGACCTACTACATTCTTTTTATTGCTGAATAGAAACATTACCCTAATTGACATTTAGGTTTTAGTTTTTTCCATATTATAAGCAATATTACAATGAAAAAATTTGAGCATTCCTCTTTTTTTAAATTAATTAGGAGTATCATTTATTGAAGTTTTTAAAAAAATCTGACACTGACGTACATTTAATTTAAACATTTTTGCATTAGATCACCAAAAAGCAGATTTACACACCACCATAAACTGCAGAAAATACAAGTTCCTATGTGATCCTGACAAAGGTACTCTTTCCTTTATGGTAAGCAAATGAATTATTTTTAGAAGCTAAAGCTAACTTTACAGACAGGCAAAATACCAATATATTTTAAGCTAAAACTATTTTTTTAAATACACATTTTTATTTGATATTCTTGGCCTAAATTTTAATTCTGTCCAGTAGAACCAAAACCTCGGTGTCATCCAACACTTGAACTTCTTCTATTTCTAGGTAATAAATCCACTCACAAATGAGCTGCACTATTCAATCATCCTTTTTTATTTCAAGCTTTTCTTTGCCAAAATTTAGTACCACAACTTCAACATTTCCTCTGCAATCCTTATGACACCAGCTAGGAAGTGTCTTGCAGCCAAGCCAGAATGGGGAGCTATTCTTCCATAGCACCCAGAAGGAAGAGCAGAGCATTGGTTTTCACAGGGCAGTCTCCATGGGTGGTGCTATATAATCATTGGCACTGTACAGGTGGACCCTGGGGCGCTCGCAGAGCTGCTCAAAGCACAGCCACCAGCTGCTGTCGTCTGCAGGCAGGGCCACTCGAGAGGGTGCAGATGGCTGCTGTCTCTTCATAGTGGGGAGTGGCAGCTCCCCAAGGCGAGCAAGAACAGCTGAGCGGGCATTCCTCTTTGGGTACCTGTGTGTAGGTATTTTTCTAAGATAAATACTGAGAAGGGGGTATGTATTTTATAGCTTTATCAGATTCTAGCAGATTGCCCTCTAAGAGAAATTACTGCCAATTTAGCCCGTGGGGCACACCTGCCATCTCAGCTACTCTGAAGGCTGAGGCAGGTGGATCACAAGTTCCAGGCAGACCTCAGCAATTGGGCAAGACCTTGTCCCAAAATAAAGATAAATAAAAAGGGGGAACTGAGGTGCAGCTCAGTGATAAATCACATAAGTACAACACACACTACAGGAAGAGAAAAAAGGAAATCTCTACCAATTTACAGACCCATCCAAATGCATGCTTCCTCAAATAGTTGCTTCTCTTAAGTGCCTACATTGAACTCTGTAACATGGGATGGCATTGGGAAATACTCCAATAATATTGCTTGTATTTTGCATTGCCCTGGTTTTTTTTTAAGAAAGAGGGATAGTGAGAGAGAGAGAGAGTGAAGAGAGAGAGAGAGAGAGAGAGAGAATCAATTTTATTTAGTTTTTCATGTGACTTTTGTTGCTCCGACACTTCATTGTGTCCACGGTGCAGGGGTTTGAACCCACATCCTTGCATATGCCAGGCAAGCACCGTAACTGCTGAGCCACTGCTCTAGCCTTTGCCCTGGATTTTTAAAACACAGATTCAAATGGTTTATCTATAACATATGTATGTAAAATACATTAATATATTTGCATATACCTCAAGCAGAAGTAATCTTGGATGCATTGCCCTTATTATCAGTGAGATTGAACAAACTTGCCAATGTTTAGAGCCATTTAGATTTAGTTTTTCTATTGTTTGGTATGTCTTTTATTTATTGATTTGTAGTAGTTCTTTATATATTCTGCATATAGATCCTTTCTTGATTATATACATGGTGAATGTACTCTTCTAGATCCTGGCTGGAATATTCCCCTTTTTATGGTTTATTTATTTTTATTAAGAGTATATAGAGATACAAATGAGAGGGAAACATTATCAGACCATCAATAACCAACGTATGTATACATAGTTATCCAGGGGTAATGCCCAAAACATGGATGACCACCTTGAATTTCACCTGTTGCTGTTTCCCCCAGAAGAACTCTTGCATGAAATGGGTATCTCGTGGAGGAATAACCTCTGCTTCTGAGATGGTTCGCCTATATTCCCACTCTCCAGTATCCTAGGAGATCTTCAAATACCCTCCCCCACCCCTCCACCTCCCTACGCCTCCCAGTATCCTAGGGTGCCATCCCCCTATTATGCTGACAATCATACAGTTTGAGGATATTATTAGTTTAGTCGTTTAACCTACTATTTCCCCACGTATTCTAGCTTCCACATATGAGAGAAACCATTCGGCCCTTGAGTCTCTGAGATTGGGATACTTCACTTAGCATAATTCTTTCCATCTCCGTCCATTTGATATCAAAAGCCATAATATCGTCTTGTCTAGTGGCCGAGTAGTATTCCATTGTATATATGTACCATAGTTTTTGTATATATGGTTTATTTTTAAGCTTAAATGTTTCACATTTTGTTGAAGCCAACTTATTTATTTATTTAAAAGAGAGAGGGAGATAGAACGAGAGAATCAATTTTATTTATTTTTTCATCTGGTTTTTGTCTTTCTGACACTTAGTTGTATATGTGGTGCTGGGATTTGAATCAGTGTCCTCATGCATGCCAAGCAAGCCAGCTACCACTGGGCTCTGCTCCTGCCATGAAGTCAAATTTATTAGTCTTATTTTTCCATCTTATTTAAGGATACCTCCAAGGTCTGTAAGCCCTTCTCATCTGAAGTTCTTTTTTAACCTTGGGAAATCTCTTACTCTTCTGTCTTTTAATAATCTCACCCTGTCAACTGTCCTCTCCTTTCCCCATGATCTCTGTTCTCTGTTGCTGGAACTGATTGAACCTCTACATTCACCTTTCCTTTATAGCCAATCCGCACCCCTCCCCCGCCTTTGGATCCACATTCTGAAATATCCATGACTTTATAGTCTAGCCTTCGGTTGCTAGGTGTTTTGTTTTTGTAGTACTGGGGATTGAATCAGAGCCTCACACAAACTATACCTTAGTCCTCCAAAGCCTTTTTCGTATTCTAAAATCTTGACTACAAACATGATCATTTTAAGCATTTTATATTCTTAGATGTTTGTTTTCTCTAGAGTCAGTTCCTCAAAGGGGATAACCTAAATCATTACCTATTATTTTGGATAAAGTTGTACTTTGGGTTTCCAGCAGCAGAACTTATTCTTGAGCCAGTTACAGTGTGGTGCACACCTGTGATCCCAGCTACTTGGGAGGTGGATCACTTGAGCCCAGGAATTCAGAGTTGCAAGGCACTTTGCTGATTGGGTTTCTGCAATGAGTATCAGAAGTGAGATTGGGCCTGAGAATAATCACTGCAATCCAGCCTGAGCAACATAGCAAGACCCCAATCTCTGTAAAAACAAAAAGGGTGGTGTGAGGGAGTGGGGCTGTAGCTCAGTGGTACAGCATGTGCTAAGCATGTGCAAGACCCTGGGTTTAATCCTCAGCATTTCAAGAAGCTACAAACAAAAACAGAACAACCCCTGTCTTGAAGCCAGGTGTGCTAGTGCACACATGCAATCCCAGTGGCCCAGAAGGCTGAGGCAGGAAGATCACAAGTTCAAAGCCAGTCTCAGCAATTTAGTGAGGCCCTAAGCAACTTAGTGAGATCCTGTCTCCAAACTAAAAAAAACAAAACAAAATAAAACAAAACTTGTCTTGACCAAAGGCATGAGACTGCTCTCTTTATGTGATTTTCAGGCAAATGCTGACTCACGTGTTACAAGGGCTGTACATTTCAGCATCATCTCCACTGAGCGACCCTTAGGGAGCTGTGAGCAGACACATTCCAAGACATAACCCAGACCCCTTCTTGGAGGGCAGCTTCCAGGTTCCCCAAGGCACTAACCACTAGGCAATGTGACCCCTTCACTCTTTCCTGAGGAAGCCTCCTCTGAGCAAAGGAGGACCTGCCTGTCTCCAGAGCCTGGAGAAGACTGTGAGGCATGCAAATTGAAGGGGACGTCTAGAGAGGCAAAATCTTACAAAAAGCCTGTGGAGTCCAGTTGAGTGGACGGGATGACCTCTGAGACACAGTCTGGGGACCATCAGGAAGCCATGCAAATGGTGGCTCTCTTGCCAGGCTGAGTCACTTCATCCACGTCATACAGTCTTCTTAAGCAAGTTGTTTTTTGAGGACCATGGGACAAAGGCCTGGGGCTGGTATCATGAGAGGTACAAGTATAGGGAACCAGATAAGAAATTTCCATTTTATTCCAAAGGCAACAAGTTCTATAAGGCAGTCATAGTTGTAAAAGTTCACCCAGTGACCTTGTGGGGAATGTAGGAAGGGAGACCAGGAGGCAGGGCTATTGTGGTCACATAAAAGAAAAGGGATGGGACCAAAACCATGGCAATAGCAAATGGGATGAAGCCACCAGCAACCCAAATGTTTGTGGTGACCGAGGTCTGAATGGATGTTGCAGAGGCAGGGGAAGTGATTCCTGGATGCCTATAAGAGAATGGGGTCCAGGTATTGAGGGAGAAGACATCCAGTTCTGTCTGAGCTGTGAGGAGTCCATGGAAAACCTGAGAGGGCAGAGTGTGGTTGGAAATTCTGGGAAGATGTTTGGGTTGGAGGAACTACAGTGCCTTGTGACATCAACACACACAGGTGTTATCTGAAGCCACAGGGGCAGACATTACCACCAGGAAAGATCACATAGAAAAAGGATACTTAGGAAGCCCTGTGAAGACATCCGGGAAATCTCTCCAGAGAGAGAAAGATTGCTGTGTGATGTCCCTTCAGGTCTTAATGGCTTAAATACCAAGGATCTTTTGTCTCTTTCCCTATCTATCTATTTTTCATCTATCTATCTGTCATCATCACCTATCTATCATCTATCACATTGTGGGATGTTCAAGTCATGTTAAATATATTTATCTCCTCAAATATCAATTTTTTTTTTTTTTTGCAGATAGCATGATTTATTTATTTATTTTGGTAGCAGGGATTGAACCCAGGGGCACTTAATGACTGAGCCACATCCCCAGCCCATTTTTTAAATTTTTTATTTTGATAGGGTCTTGCTAAGTTGCTTAGTGCCTAAGTTGATGAGGCTGACTTTGAACTTTGAATCCTCCTGCCTCAGGCTATGGAGTCATTGGGAATACAGGTGTGTTCCACTGTGTCCAGCCTTTATTTTTTATTGGTGCATTGTAATTACACATAATAACCATCATACCATATTCGTATACGTATAATATAACTTGATCAATCTCATTCCCCAGCATTTATCAATTCTTTGTGGTAAAAACTTACAAAATCCTTTCTTTTAGTTTTTTGAAATGTGAGTACATAATTATTAATTTTGACTTTTTAAAATATTAAGAGGTGGGCATGGTGGCACACACCTGTAGTCCCAGTACTCAGAAGGTTGAGAAAGGACAATAGCTTGAGCCCAGGAGTTTGAGGCCAACCTGGGCAAGGCAGGGAAAACCTGCTCATAAAATAATAATAATAATAAAAATAAAACAAAATAGAACATTAAATTAAAATATTATCTTGATGACTGAGTTTTTTGGTGCCCTTTAAAATTTCTGGGTTGGTAATATAGCCCAGTGGCAGAGTGATTGCTGAGCATATGTGAGGCCCTGGGTTCCATCACCAGCATGGAGGTAGGTGGAGGACACCCAAGGTGAGTCCCTCACTCGCCCACCCCTGTCCCAGCACCATGAGGAGCAGAGAGCCCGAACTGGGCCTGGGAGAACGCCAGGAGAAAGACACACTTCGGAGAGGAAGCTTGCTTCCTTCCTCTGACTTTGCCTCATCGTCATGGTTTCTTCTGCATTTATCAAAGGTTGGGAGAGAATTAGAACTTCCTGGAGTCCAGCCTCAGCCCAGTGTGAGACGCTTCCAGGTAGATCCCCAGCAGCCTTTAAACCTCAGTGTCCTGCCTCCTGGAGGCTGAAGCCCTCTCTAAAGGGCAGAGCCTGCTTTGGGAAAACGTTTTCAAGGAGAGGAAGTTAACCATGGAACCCCAAATGATGTCACCTTTCCTCAGAAGAATCAAAGCTGGGAGTGGTTGAGGGACCCTGTGGCTCCCTAATCCCAGTCCAAAAGCTCTGTGATCACATATCCATCCACCTAGAGCCCCTGGCCAACACTTACATTCAAAATTTCTAGCCCCCAAACAATGGCGGCCTTTGAGAAGGGAAGCTCTTTTGTCCAGGGTCACACATCCTGACTGTCTTGTCTGGCCCTGTTGGAATTTGAATCCAACCCCCTGAGCTGCACCCTTAGCACCCTTAATCTCATGGGCAAACAATCTCCTAATCCTGGTAGATGAACTACTTCTGGGCAGCCTAATCTTTTCCACAGTTCATTCATTCAATCCACATTTACAGAACACCTGTCCATCATCAGACACCTTAGAGCTGGGAAAACAAAGATGAGTTCCCACCCTTGAGGAGCTCTGTGTTTAGTAAACAGACACCCTTAAGGAGCTTAGTGTTTACTAAACAGAATATAGGAGATAAGTGTGGCTGGGCCCAGATGATGCTAATGCTAATGTGGATTCTCATTAGCTTCCCAGTGAGCTGATTTCAGAGTATCCTTCCATGTTGACTAGACAGATTCAGCCCTACCTCAACTGAGCATTTGGGGCTGGGGAAGCCCCCAAAGAGTGACTCACAGTATAATCCTTCAGACCTGGCTGTACTCTTCTTGCCTCTTGGCTGGAGGACTGTCACTGCCTGGACTAAAAAGCAAGTGTCATACTTGGGAAA
>PVKS010007155.1:25937-74551 GCA_004027875.1 Aplodontia rufa | reverse complement strand
TTTTTCATGTGGCTTTCGGTGCTCTGAGACTTTGTTGTGTACGTGGTGCTAGGGTTTGAACTCACGTACTTGCATTGCTCCAGCCCTGTCAGAACTTTTTTTTGACTGATAGATAGTATATTTTGTTTTGTTTTTTCATTTGTTTATTTTAGGCCAGGGAAGGGGTTTAAGCATGTTTATATGAATGGAAGGTGTCAAAGGGATGGGGTTAAAATATAGGAAAGAAGTCAGAGAAAGAAGTTGAAGGTAAATAGGCCTTTGGAGATAGGATGGTAGGAAAAATTGAATGCACGATGCCATAGGTTTGTCCAGAAAGATGAAGGAAATTGAGGGAGATTGCACTAAGATCTCATATGCAGTATACAGCTATGTTATCTCTTGAGTGTGGTAGATGGAATAAAGACAGTGGTTTCAAAAAAGAATATATGAAGGGCTGGAGCAGTGGCTCAGTGGTTGTGGGACTTTCCTGGCATGTGTGAGTATGGGAGTTCAAACCCCAGCACCACCCCAGCACCACATACACAATGAAGTGTTAGAGCAATGAAAACCAGCTGAAAATAAATAAATAAAATTGATTCTCTCTCTCTTAAAAAAAAAAAAAAAAGAGGGCTGGAGCGGTGGCCTAGTGATTATGGCGCTTGCCTGGCATGCACAAGTACACAGGTTCAAACCCCAGCAACCCATGTATACAACTAAATGTCAGAGCAGCAACAGCCATGTGAAAAACTCAATAAAAACTGATTCTCTCTCTCTCTCTTTCTCTCTTTAAAAAGAAAAAAAAAAAAGATTAATGTTCCTGTAATGAGGAAGGGAAAGAAAGTAGCTTAAAAAAAAAAAAAGATGTGTGTGGGGGAGGTTAAAGTCTTTCAAGAATTAAGAGTTCAATTCGGATTGGAAACTATAAATTTATAAAGGTGTCAGATATACATCATGACTCTACTCATTAATGCTGAGTAGTCCAGAAGCAAGACCTGATAAAGCACATGGTAGAAAGACAGAGGCAAAGGAAACAAGGGTGCTAGCTGAGAAGACAGAATCTGCAACCTGTCTTGTAGGATCAACTCACAAATAAACAGTAACAAGATAAAACTTAATTCTACTCCTGACAAATAATTACAAATTTTGAATTAGTGTTGTCCAAATAGTACTATCAACACACTAATGGCTTTAATGTTTAAGTCTTATAAAATATTAATCCCATATAACTTTCTAAGGATACATTTATATTAATTTACAAATTCAGTATCTGGTATAAAGACATTAAGACTCTTGAGAGATTTTTAAATATGAAGGCTTAAACATGTCATCTTACCTGTGCTGCACTATTTTTATTCTACCATGGAGATAACCATGTATAAATGGAGACACTAACCCAAAGCTCATCTCTTGATACTTAAATCAGTTTCTTTAGAACATAACTTCTATCATTATGTTCCTATAAAACAGATATAATAACCTATTTCATAGGGTTGTTATGAGGATTAAATGAATTTAAATACAAAGTATCTAGAAAAATTTTTGATAAATAGGACTCAAATTACCTATTATTAGTACAATTATGAACCTGTCACGGAATGACTTTTAATTCATATTACTAACTTTAAAAATTAAATATTAGTAGAAAACTAGCAAATAACATAGAAGTATGATTAAAAATGTAAATGATTCAACATACTTATCTTTTTCTTGGTACCAGGGATTGAACTCAGGGGTGCTTAACCATGGGGCCACACCTCTAGTCATATATATACATACATATATATGTGTGTGTGTGTTCGTGTGTGTGTGTGTGTGTGTAAGTTATTTTTTTGTTCTGTTTTGAGATAAGATCCTAACTAAGTTACTTAGGGCTTTAGGATTAAGTTGCTGAGGCTGGCTTTGAACTTGCAATCTTCCTGCGTCAGCCTCCCAAGCCACTGGGATTGTAGGCATGTGCCACTGTGCTTAGCTATTCAATGTACTTACTACAGATTTTAACCATGATCTTTACATAAAAAACAAAGATAAGGAAAACAGTAAGTTTAAACCAAAACTAATAAATGAATCAAACTTTCTCTAAAAATATAATTAAGTTTTAGAAGAAAGGACTTTCTTTAAAAAATTAAAATATAAAATTTATTCAAAAGCAATAATATCTTCTATGCAGTATGAGCTACATATGATAAGTAAACAGCACAGTACCAACAATTCCATTTTTTCATCACGACATCTTCTTTTAATTATAAATTTTCTCCCTAGAATAATGTAAAATAGATTAATATTTGTAATATTCTTATATTGATTTAGCACAAGTACAGTATAATAATCAGAAGCACACTTTAAAGCATGAATGAGAAATATTTAGTGAACTGAAAAATATGAATCAGAAAAAGTAACAGACCACATGGCTACAGAAAGCAAGTAATTCTGGAGGAGTGGTTGAAAGTATAGGTTAAACTAAACTGAATTTACAACTCAAAACAGGTGACATAAAAATAACAAATGTAGACATCAGTGCCCTTAACTAAGAACACATGAAAAAGAAGAAAACTTAAGTATAAAAAGATGACAAATGCTTGTATACATAACAAAGAGAAGTAGGAAGAGGAAAAAGGAGATTTTTAAAAATACAGGTTAAATCTTATCATATCTTGGACTTACCTGGGCTTGAATTTCAAAATACTATCACGTCCCTAGGTATTTCCCTATATTACGGCTTCATCTCATTTTTTCCTTATCAATGTTTTCCCTATAGCTGATTTTCTCATTTCTAATTTTTCTTATATTTTATAAACTATGTATAATCATTTTTGAATAAGATAAATATAAACAATACCTCTTTATAAATTCCTAATTAACTTCCACTGTTCAATTTCTAATAGGATTAGAATAGTTCTTAATGTGACGTCTCTGAGCTCTCTGAAATTGTGTTTAACACTGTGTAACTTTTTAAGTTCGGAGCTTTTGTCAGAGTTAGAAAGCTCTGTGTAAGTCTTAGCTTTATGCCAGATTCTATGTTATAGTCTATACTGTGAATGGGATTGCCAAGATAAGAAACAGAACTGTTAGCCATTAGAAAATCAGTATTAGGACTGTAACACAAGGAAGGGAACTGACATTATAAGCCCTTCTCATGTACCAATTTCCTTGTTCGTTCCATTGTACCAATGGACCTTTAAAAAAAAAAAAAAGGGAGAAGAGAGAGAGAGAAAAGAGACAATCAATTTTATTTAGCTTTTCATGTAGATCTTGTTGCTCCAAAAGACTTTGCTGTATATGTGGTGCCTGGGGTTTGAACTTTCGTACTTGCGCTTGTCAAGCAAGTATTACAACCGCTGAGCCACCGCTCCAGCCCCACCAATGGACTTTTAAGAATGCACTCCGAGCTGGGCGTGGTAGTGCATGCCTGTAATCACATAGGTTCAGGAGGCTGAGGCAGGAGGTTCACAAGTTCAAAGCCAGCCTCAGCAACTTAGTGAGACCCTGTCTCAAAATAAAAAATAAAATGCACTCTGGAGCAGGGCTGGATTTATGAGCAGCTGATGCCCTATATAGAGCCCAACAATGATGACTTCTGGCCTTAAAATTGCTTAAATTGCTTGAGGGTTCTTTATACAAATCAGTTGATAAATCAAATGCTATCCAAACTTAGCTGGTTTGATTTTTTTTTTCTTTAAAGAGAGAGGGACAGTGAGAGAGACAGAGAAAGAGAGAAACAACTTTATTTAGTTTTTCACATGGTCTTAGTTGCTCCAACACTCAGTTGCGTACGTGGTGCTGGGGTTTGAACCCAGGTCCTCGTGCTTGCCAGGCAAGCGATGAAACCCGCTGAGCCACCGCTCCAGCCCCAGCTGGTTTGATTTTTGACAGAAATGAAACTCACACCACGTGTGGGAAACAATGTAACATACCATGACATCTTCAAACCAAACTTTTAAACTTCACTCATTATACTAATGATTTTTTTAACAGTGCAGATTAAATTTAAACACAGCAGATAAAAACAATTATTTAAAATGTACGGCAGAGAAGGAGTTAAGGGCCCCATAGTTAGGACAAAAAACTCTGTGGGGCTCCCATTTCTTTGGTGCCTGAAACCCCTGATTATTTTTCTTAATGATTAATTCCGGGCTGTTCTAGAGCTTTTGTACGTGCACCCGTGAAAAGAGATGAATACGGTCAGGCACAATCCACCCATAATGAAACTCACTACTTTTATATCTGTTTGGCATACAGGGTTTCTTCACATTTCATTTAAACAGTTTCTCTGGCTTAAAAGTTTTAAAATCCTACTTTTAAACTGGAGATCACCTACTTGTAAACTGGAGATCAATGTAATATCATACTTAATGCTGGGCAAAATAAGCTAAGGATTGGAACTAGCCTGCAGATCTATTCTCTATACTCCAATTTTTAAGAATTTCTTACTTGGGCTGGAGCGGTGGCTCAGCAGTTACGGCGCTGCCTGGCATGCGTGAATACGGGAGTTCAAACCCCAGCACCACGTACACAATGAAGTGCCCGAGGAATGAAAGTCACATGAAAAACTAAACAAAAATTGCTTCTCTTTTTCTCACTGTCCCCTCTTTCTTTAAAAAACAAAACAAAACAAAAAAACTCTTACTTTTTAAAAGGCAACATATATATAAATCATCATGAAGGCAGTGTAGCAGTAAAACTAGAGCAAGTTAAAGTTTCATTCAATAGCAGTCTTATCTCTGAATTTTCTCACCTTTTATTAAAAATAAAGGACTACTGAAATTAGAGAAGAAACTAAACAGAGACCTTTCAGAAAACAGCAGTGAGACGATGTCTTCAGTTATCTTTCCCCCTTAAGATTAAGATATAGGGGCTGGAGCAGTGGCTCAGTGGTTGGAGTTCTTGCCTGGCATGCACAAAGATTATGCCCAAAGATCTGGGTTCAAACCCCCGTACCACATACACAAGTGAATGTCGAAAACACAAAGCCAGATGAAAAAATAAATAAAACTGAATTTATTTTCTCTCTAAAGAAAACTATTAAAAATACTAAGCTATATAATATGCAAGGAGTGGCCATTTGAAAACTGAAGAAAAGTAAAGATGAGCATTTCTCAAGTAGAGGTCCTAGAGATTACAAATACTGAGAAATGAATGGGGCTTTGAGCAACCCAAAGATCCAGTCCCTTCTATCAAAGACAAAGCTGGGCCAATATAGGGAATACGACTGAGGCTCACAAGCTGTTAAGAGTTTCATGTAAAATTATAGTTGTAAGTACTGACTATTAATACATTTAAAACTCAGTAGAGCATCATTAAAAATAAACACAATTGAGTACAGAATATAGCTCTTGATTTTACAAATCCAGTTCTGTTAAGAAATAGGTACAATATTTTGAATATTTTAGTTTGGCAATGACATTCCATGATAACTGAATAGATAAAATGACAAGAGAGTCAAATGCATCTGTAATATTCCAATGTCAAATGCATCTGTATATTCCAATGACATACAGAATAAGTAATTATTCTATCAGTTGTGCAGGAATTTTTAAGTTCTACTCTCCTAATCCCTAATTGAGTAACCAGTTGCAAGTCCAAACTAGATAGTCAGAAATTACTGAAGAATATATAAACACAATTCATGAAAATAGTTTAGTATAGTGGCCAAGGGCAAGGCCTCAGTTTACTCATGTATATAACAGGGACAATGACAGTATTTACTATTATAGAAGAACTACTAGGTTTTAGGTGTGTGTGTATGTGGGCATGCTGGGATTGGAACTCAGAGCCTCCGTGCTAGGCAAGTGCTTTACACCCCAGCCCTACTAGGTAATATTACTCTGTATTATTAGGATAATAATAATAATAACTATCACAGGTACTGTTACTGGGTTATTATAAAGATTAGGAGCTAATTTATGTTAAGCATTTAGAATAGTGCCTAATACATAGAAAATACTATGTATTGTTATGATCACAACCTGTCACCATACTTATCAATATTTAACCTGTATAAATTAGGCTCTACCATAAATAGTTTGACTATTATCCTGACACACCTATGATTCTAAGGGTCACTACAATAGAGCAGAGGTTCTTAAAAGGAATAGTACTGCCCAATAGAGAACATTCTAGAAATTTGTGAGGGTATTTATTGGTTGCCACTGTAATGAGGAGAAAGGGAAATCCTGCTTTTGGCATATAACAGGCAGGGACAAAGAATGCCAGATTTGGTCCTGTGTTTTACAGTTCTGGTCCTACAAGACAAAATTATCTGGCTGGTAATTCTACTAAACTTCCCTAGTCCATTGATACTTTTCCACTCTCCAAGTTAACTATTTCATATATCTTCCCTGATTTTTTTTTTTTAAAGAGGGAAAGAGAGAGGGAGAGAAAAAAAGAATCAATTGTATTTAGTTTTCATGTGGCTTTTGGTGCTCCTAAACTTCACTGTGTACATGGTACTGGGGTTTAAACCCAGGTCCTCATGCACACCAGGCAAGCGCTGCAACCACTAAGCCACTGCTCCAGCCCCTCTTCCTGCTTTTAAACCTGCAATACATTATCCTAACTTAGCTACTAGCTCTGCTTATTGTTTTACTAAGGAGGCAATCAATAAATTCTTCTCCCACCACTGTACTTTCCACTCCATGTGTTTCTGTGCTCAACATATTCTGCCCCCCCTTCTCACTACAGTTAATGAACTTCCTCTTCTTTTACCTAAGACCAGCCCCTCTACTTCTTTATCTTTTTAGGTCATTTTTTTTTTTAATGGTACTGGGGACTGAATATAGGACCTCCCACATGCTAGGCAAAGTTCAACCAGTTACATTCCCAGCCTCCTTTTAAAATTTGAGTCTTGCTAAATTAGTCAGACTAGCCTTGAATTTGCAATCCTCCAGCCTCAGCCTTCCAGGAAGCCAGGACTACAAGGCAGGCATAATCACACCCAGCTAAGTCTAAAGTTCTTAGAAGAGTCACAAGACCATTCTGATATTCTGCACCCTCACTTCCTCCACCACACCACTATCTGTCTTAGGTCTTCTTGCTTACTCCACCCTGGCCTCCAAGTTTTGTTTTGTTTTTTTTTTTTTTAATATACTAGGCATGCTATCACCTCAGGACCTTAATACCTGTGTTTGCTTTCTTCTGGTGCTCTTCCTTCACATATTTTTACTTTCTTATTTCCTATAGGATTATAATAAAATGTCACTTTTTTCATGAGCTCTTCCCTGACCACTCTATTTAAAATAGTGTCCCTGTCTATTCTCTCACCAACTTTTTTCCTAATACTTCTTTTTTGAACCTGGCATTACAGCATATATTTATTTATTTATATATTGTCTCCCCCACTAAAATCTAACCTCCACGTGGAAAGGATATTGGTTACTTTTGTTTGTTTCTATATTCCCAGTGCCTGGTATATAGTAGGAACTCAATCCATTTACTGATAGCAAGACTTCAGTGTACTTGGTCTGCAGTGACACTGTGCATTCCTATAGTACTTGCCAAAACACTTGAAAAAACAGTTGAGGCCTTGCTCTGCTTCTTCCAGAGCAAGGTTATAGAAAGTTCAGACAGTTGAAAATAAAATAAATAAACATTATTTAAAAATAAATATTCACTTAATGAATTACACAGCTGAATAATTGATATCCAGTAAATAAAACTTCAGTTTTAATGCTAGATTTTATCAGGCTTTGACAGGCAAAATTTCACTGAGATGGAACCGTATTTAAAAGGTTTCTCTATTATGTGCCTTAGCCTTACTGACAGGCTGCAAGCTAGTATAACGGACATGAAATCTTAGAAAGTTGAATAGATGAAGAGATTTTAATACATAGTTCAACATTTTTTGTTATATAATTGATTTAGTGGCTACCCAGGTAGACATAAGCCTTTAAGAAAATGGGCAGGCACAATGATGGCATTGGCTTGTTTACATTTGTATTTTTCACTTCATAAATCCAACTGAGGGGTTAGGGATTTAGCTCAGAGGCAGAGCGCTTGCCTAGCATTCGCAAGGCCCTGAGTTTGGTCCTCAGCCCTAAAAAAAAAAAATCCAACTGAATGAAAACTGCACTGTGAAAACACATGGAATGTACAAAAGTGTCTCATAAAAATAATAATAAGAGGAGGGTGTTGGAGTGGTGGCTCAGTGGCTACAGTGCTTGCTTGGCATGAGTAAGAACACAAGTTTGAACCCTAGCATCATGTACACAGCAAAGTGTTGGAGTAACGAAAGTCACATGAAAAATTAAATAAAAGTGATTCTCTCTTTCTCTCTCATTGTCCCTCTTTCTCTTTAAAATAATAATAAGGGCAATTACCAATATACACAAAATATTATAAATGGGAAAAAAGGCCAATAAATTTGGTAAGTTTTTGTAAATTGCTACCCCTTGATGAACAAGTTTTTCTACAGTGAGTTAAATTTACATTTCACAATTCCTATTTCTGTATCCATAGCAGACTGTTCTTTTTTTTCTTTTTTTTTTTTTTTAAGAGAGAGGGACAGTGAGAGTGAGAGAGAGAAAGAGAGAATCAATTTTATTTAGCTTTTCACATGGCCTTCATTGTTCTGAAACTTCGTTGTGTACATGGTGCTGGGGTTTGAAATCGAGTATTCGTGTATGCCAGGCAAGCGTCATAACCGCTGAGCCACTGCTCCAGCCCAGTAGATTGTTCTTTTACTAATTAAAGCTGACTAAAAACTCTTCAAGGCATACTGGATAATAAAACATTCAACAGCTCTATTCAACGGAGAAACCCAAGAATTTAAAAGATGGAAATTGAAAAAAATTACATGTATTTCCATTATTGCAAATCACATTATTATTTTTTTTTAAGATAGAAGGACAGTAAGAGAGAGAGGCAGAAAGAATCAATTTTTATTGAGTTTTTCACATGGCTTTAGTTGCTCTGACACTTAGTTATGTATGTGGGTGCTGGGGTTTGAACCCGTATACTTGCACATGTCGGGCAAGCACATAACCATCGAGCCACGGCTCCAGCCCTGCAAATCATTTTGAAATTAATTTAAAAATGTTTATACAATATTATTGCCCCACTCATTATACCACTTGCACTATATTCTAAATACTTGAAATATCAAAATTTGCAAATTCTGTTTTACCACTGAGATGATTATGATTTTATACAGTTTTCTCCCTATGAATAGAAAATTATGCTGTTTTAAATGTAAAGAAGGATGCAGAGACATGAAAAGAGGCCCCAACAGTCTTTATCTTGGATTTATTCTTTTTTTTTTTTTTTTAAAGAGAGAAGGACAGGGAGAGAGAGAGACAGAATCAATTTTTTTATTGAGTTTTTCACATGGCTTTCATTGCTCTGACACTCAGCTCTGTACATGGGAGCTGGGGTTTGAACCCATGTACTTGTGCACACTGGGTAAGCACTGTAACCACCCAGCCACTGCTCCAGCCCTTGTATTTATTCTTAAAAATTTTTCCTCTAACTTTTTAGGCCATGAAAAGCTATCTTAACGTGACTGAAAATGAGGCAAAAGCACATTTGAAAAAAGCTGACATTATCTGAAAGTCTTTATTTACATATGCGGACCATAAATTCTATAGTATGGGGCATGAAGAATATGAGGACTAGATAAAGTGAGAAACTAGAAATACAACAGAGTCAGAAAAACTGAAAATCATAAAAGTCAAGAGGAGGGAATTTCAAGAAGGCGGAATGGACATCATTAAATTTACAAACACTGGGCTGGAGTGGTGGCTCAGCAAGTTACAGTGCTTGCCTTGCATGCACGAGTACACGAGTTCAAACCCCAGCACCACATACACAGCAAAATCTTGGAGAAATGAAAAACTAATTTACAAACACTGAAGAGAAAAGAGGCAAGTAAATCTAAGAGAATATTTTGCAACTCTGAAGAAAAAAATTCAGTAAAATTTACATTCAAAAGTCAAATACAGTGAAGCTATAAAGTGGGAAAGACTGTAAGGAGTAGCAAAAATCAACATGAATACAGGAGATAGGAATTTAAGATATCTGCAAATGAAAGGAAGAATAATATAAGAAATAAAGTCTTAAAGATGTAGGTTAGGGGCTGGAGCAGTGGCTCGGCAGTTACAGTACTTGCCTGGCATGTGCAAGTACACGGGTTTAAACCCCAGCACCCATGTACATAACTGTCAGAGCAACGAAAGTCATGTGAAAAACTCAATAAAAATTGATTCTCTCTGTCTCTTTTTCTTTCTCACTGTCCTTATCTCTCTAAAAAAAATGTGGGTTAAAAGAGGAAACAGTAGGCAATATAGGCAAGTATAGTAAAGGCTTGAAAGTACATGCTTCCTGGGGATGTAACTCAGTGGTAGAGTACTTGCCCTACATTCAAACTCCAGCACCTCCCCGCCTTAAAAAAAAAAAAGAGGGAAGAAGAGCATAAAGAAATATTTTAGGGTCAAAAAATGATAAGACAAGGGGCTGGAGAGGTGGCTTGGTGGTTGCGGCACTTGCCTGGCATACACAGGTACGTAGGTTCAAACCCCAGCTGTCAGAGCAACGAAAGTTCACATGAAAATCTGGATAAAGATTTTCTCTGTCTCTTTCTCACTGTCCCTCTCTTAAAAAAAAAAAAAAGAAGATGAGTTGGCTTTATTCTTGTTTTTGTTGTTGTTGTTGTTTGTTTTAAGACAGAGGGACAGTGAAAGGGAAAGATAGAGAGATAGAGAGAGAATCAATTTTATTTAGTTTTTCATGTGGCCTTCCTTGTTCTGACACTTTTCGTTGCGTATGTGGTGCTGGGGTTGGAACCCGAATCCTCGCACATGCCAGGCAAGTGCCATAACTGCTGAGCCACCACTCCAGGCCCTATATTCTTGCTTTTTTTAAAAGCAAGATGACTAACTAGTACATCAACTTTTTGAAGGTCAGTGATAGCTAATAATTACCTACTCTGTTTCACAGAGCCCTATTGAACAGTAAATTATGCCAAAGTTATGGAATATGTTCAACTTCAGAAACTACTTTCTCTGATTCTTCTCAACTGAATATTTCTTGTTCTTGTTTTTCATTTTACTTTCTGCTCTTTCTCTGCCTCTTTTTCCCTATTATCTCATATCAAAACCCAGAGAATGTATGTTTACTTATATATGTATATGTAAAATATAAGTATATATTTAATACATTTTTATACTTCATGTATAAAATTTAAAATCTTCCTTTAGAAATTTAATTTTTCCCCAACTTTTAAGTTGCTTGTCTGTGAATTTTAAGTCTTTACATTTTTTCATTTTCTCAATTACCTATCATAAAACCAAAGTACCTTTTCTCAATTCCTTTCTAACCCTTACATTATATAGGCATTACTGATCTAGGACAAACAAATAAAAGATTATCATGACATGGCATGTTTCATTTAAATACAGGTTGAAGAATATAAAATAAAAATACATACATACATAGCACACATACAGGATGAGTATTTCTCATCTGAAAATCTGAAATTTGAAATGTTCCAAATCATGACAACTTTTGAGCACCAACATGGCATTACTAGTGGAAAATACATACCATGAAGCTTTGTTTTATGCAAAAATTACTACTGTATAAAACTGCTTTTAGGATCTATGTATATGAAGTAAATAAAGTAAATTTGGTATTTAGACTTGAGAATTATCCTCAAAATATCTTATTATGTACATGTAAATATTCCAAATTGTGAAGAAGTACAAAAACTTCTGGTTTTAATCATTTTGGATAAAGAATATTCAACCTATATATGAATTTTCTTCCAAATAATAATTTGATATTTATTGAAGATAAATTATTACAACTTATAATGTATTAAATACATACCTGAGTTAAACCAGCACCTGTTTGCATAGAAGACTTTTTTAATAGTCTCACTTCTTTGTTTATGTATCTTAGCATTCCACTAAGAGTACTAAAGTCATTACTCTCAGAACTATCATCTTCCACGTTATATGTGTGAGATTTAAATGACTCTGACTGGGTATAAGTCAGTTCCTTATGGCTCTCTTCTAATGTCGAAGGCTGTTCTAATTGCATTTTCTTTAAGTCCTGTAGTAATTCTTCAGAAAGATCATCATTACCATGACTTCTGAAACTAAGGTCACTGGCACTAATAGAGCGACGCAATTTTCTGCACTTGAAAAAAGATGTGTGAGAATGTTTAGTAAATTTTGAATCTTGAATATCAGGCATAATTTCTGTTAGAGGTGTAAAAGGAGCTGGTAGAAACTTTATGTCTTCTGCCTTTTCATGTCCAGAAACTCTGGCTTGTAATCTGGTTAATTCTGATTCCTGTGGAAAAATGGTACACAGTATATACAAGGTGCTCAGTATATTTTTTATTAAATGAATGTATTACCTAGAAAATCACTCTTAGAAGTCATCTAAGTCAGCCTTATCTCAGGACAGGAATTATTTTTACAACAACTCTTGAGAGTTTCCAAGTGCTGTTTAAACCATCTACTATTTAAGATAGCTTCATTTTGAGAAAATTACCTATCTTCACTTGAAATATGTTTAAAGCAGTCTATGGAATTCCATGAAAACTAGATTTTCCTTATAGATTTTAGTTTCAATGACAATTTCAATTTCTGTTCAAGAATGAAATCTTACACTTAAAAATTTCTCTGCAAAAGCAGAGACACATGGCATACCCAAAATGAAATAAATATGTATCAGCTATTCTGCTTTCTTAAATTAGAATTATTTTGAAAAAAAATTTAGAGGTTCATAATCATTAATAAGTAAATCATTCTTTATTAAATAAACATTATATTTCCATTACTTTCCCATGAGTCAGTTGGGACACTGAGAATGAGACAAAAACCAAAAGCCTAAAAAAATAATGAGATGATATTTTAACTTTAAAAGCTAAATAACAATAGTTAGCCTCCTGTTTAAATGAATTTCCTTTTCTTACAGGTATTTTTAAGGTATATATTTCTAAATCAGTCACTTTCAATCTGATAGTTTCTATTTTTAGTTTTGGTTTCTAAAAATACTGTGCTTGGAGCTGGAGCGGTGGCTCAGTGGTTCTGGCGCTTGCCTGGCAAGCATGAGGACCCGGGTTCAAACCCCAGCACCACGTACACAACTAAGTGTTGGAGCAACTAAGGCCATGTGAAAAACTCAGTAAAGTTGTTTCTCTTTCTCTGTCTCTCTCACTGTCCCTCTTAAAAAAAAAAAAAATAAATAAAAATAAAAATACTGTGCTTATGAAGGAAATTGTCATAATCCATTCTTATGACATCACACGATCTAGTTCCTAAATCTTTATACTCTTTATTTAGATAAACTTTCACTTATAAGTGAGTGGAAAGAGTGACAAGCTTTTGTTTTGGTGGCAGAGTGTTACTGTCTTGTCCAGGTTGACCTCGAACTCAAAGTCCTCCTGCAATTTTGAACCAATTTTAATTTTTTTTTTTTAAAGGGAGCAAGGGACAGTGAGAGAGGATCAATTTTATTTAGTTTAGTTTAGTTTTTTTTTTTAAAGAAAGGGTCAGTGAGAGAGAGGGAGAGAAAGAGAGAATCACCACACCACTCCAGCCCCCAATGTTAACTTTTAATCTCTAAGTAGTCTACTGATATAAATTTCAAATTCCAGCTGGGTGTGGTGGCACCCTTTTTGTTTTTAATTTTGAGACAGGGCCTTACTAAGCTGCTGAAGCTGGCTTTGAACACACAGTCCTCATGCCTCAGTCTCCAAAGTAGCTGGGATTACAGGCATGTACCACCACATCTGACTACTTTATGAAATTTAAAGGAACTTTATTGGTTTTGAAAAATGCTTCTACTATCTTAGTAGAAAACCCTCAAACATAATTGCTACTTGTTAGATGGGTTTAAATTTGAATTACACCAATTATTTTTTCTTATGGTATATGATAATATGATGTATATCATATTAATAATTTCCAAAATTCATCTTCTACATAAATGCTTTTTATTCAAACAGGTCAATAACTGGCCTTCAACTCTTTTACAAACTATAAGAATAGAAAAATAAGTCAAATTTACTTTTTCAAAGGTATGTTTCATTACTTCAATGCTCACTCACTTTAATAAGTAATGCTTCATTTGCAGCTTCAATTACTTCATTCCTATCTTGAACTTGCTGATGTAAGTTGCTCACAGTGTCCTGAGCTTCTTCTAATTCCAGTTTTGCCTTCTCTAATTGTTCGTTTAGTTGCTGAACAGAAGTCTTTTGAGAGTCAGCAGATATCTGCCACTTTGCATGGTTCTCTTGATGTGAAATCATCTATATAGCCCCAAAATTGTAAAAATAAAGAGAATGAAAATAGGGTGGAATTGGTTTTAACAACATTCTAATATTTGCTACTACTATTTACTTTTTCTTGAAAGAAAGTAGATTCTGTTTATAGATACAAACATCTGATTTTGCAACAAATAAAATACTAGTGGAAAAAAGGGAGGAAAGGAATAGATATTCTTCCAGTTACTTAACAGTCAATCATATGCAATGGACTAAATTTGGATCCTGATTTGAATAAATAAACTTTAAAGGCTTTTTTTTTAAAGAGAGAGAGAGGGAGGGACAGAAAGAATGAATCAATTTTATTTTTCATGTGGATTTTGTTTCTCTGATACTTAGTTGTGTACATGGTGCTGGGGTTTGAATTTGGGTCCTTGTGCATGCCAAACAAGCACTCCAACTGCCCAGCCACAGCTCCAGCCCCCTTTAAGAGCATTTTTAAGACAACTGGGGAAAGCTTAACAATCTCTGGAGAGTTGATGATGTTAAGGAATTACTCTCAGTTGTTAGGTGTGATAATACTGTTGTGATTAGAGTTTTTAAAAAATAGACTTTCTTGGAGGATTCCAAGATGGTGACCTGCAGGGAGGCTGCTTCTGGTCTGCCACCATGTCGGGATGATAAAACAACAGGAGAGCTACTTTGTTGTGAAGTGCGTGTAGGGAAAAAACTTCACTAGAGCACAGTGCTGAATCAGTGGGAGATTTTTGGAGGATTGGAGATTTGGGTGTAGCAAGTGGAAAAGAGGGATTGCATCTGTCCCAGCTGGGTCTCTGCAGGGGTGACCACCATTGCTCCCAACTGGCACTGGAGTCGGGTTGGATATACCATGGAGAGGCTGAGTTCATTAAGGAACCCTGGACTAGGCCTAACACATAACACCTCTACTGTACCTCCACTAGGTAAGGGGAGTGTGGTGTATCTCATCTTCCTCCAAGGAGGAGGGGCAGTAGCCATTTTGAGTAGACTGCCTGGTGGGAGGGGTCAGGATATTAGAGTAGGCTACACCATGATCCTCCCAGAAGCCTGCTGTGGTTCAGAGGTTAAATCCAGAAGAGCAGGCATGGGACTGGCCCAGCCCTCACTTAGCTCAGGGGGATTTGGGTTTGTGGAATGTGGGGAAGCCTAGCTCAGCCTTGCCTTCTAGCCACCCCTTGTGGAGTCAGAGAGCTCACATGACAAGATGAGGCAAGATAAGAAGAAGCAAGAGAATGCTGAGTCTGAGCCAAGGAAATCTGGAGGGAATGTGTATGTGACCAGCAGAGGGAGTATTGCTCTGCATTCACACCCCCTGCACCTAGAAACTGAGAAGTCTCCCAAGTTTCAGATCCCTAGTGGAGGCAAAGATCAAGCCCTCAGGGCGTTTGTTAACCTGAACTTTTCCAGGAAGTCTCCACCCAGCAAAGCAAGCTAGACACAAGCCCTGCCATCCAGTCCATCACACTTAGAATCCTAAATAAACAACACTGTGCAACCACATCATTCCAGACTGAGGGATCCTGCCAAAACTCAGATGGACAGTGAACATTTGCTCCCAACGTGTGGTAAGACAACCTCAATGGACATAATTCCAATTTTTCAGTAAGATTTTCTTTTCCTGTTTTTGATGTGCATTTGTGCCATCTTGAGAAGTTCATCGGTTCATGGACATATGTACATACTACCTGGTTTTTTTTTCTTTCTTTCTTTTTAAATTTCTTTTTTCTTTATTTCCTCTTTTCTTTCTTTTTCCCTTTTCCTTTCTTTTCTCTATACTCATTTCATTCCTGAGCATTTTCTTCAATGTAAATGTTTATCCTTGCCATGCCTGCTGAGGGCTGGGCTTTTGATCAGTACATTTAGTTTTTGGATCATATTGTGCCACAGTCACAAGATTCTCCTCTACTTCCTTTTACCCTTTCTTCTGGTATCAGCCAAACTCCATTAAATATCCCTTTCACCTTTCTTTTACTTTGGTACCTCTGTCCCTTCTTCCCTTTATATTTAATTATTATTATTATTTTTTACTAGCAAATCCTATATCCCTTCTACTTTCTCTCTGCTCACACTCTGATTTTTATAACCTCCTCTATAACTTCCTCATACATGTCCTTCTCTCTCAGGCATCTGTAAGCTTACCACCCCTTAGCTGTACTTAGTTTATACAATTCAACCCCCCACCATTAATGCTGTGTAACCATTACCACTGTGAATACCATACTCAATAGCTATTGTATGCTTTGAATCCTGACATAGGTGATGGTTTAAGACTGTTGTCGCTGAAGGTAATTGCTAACCCTACTATTCATCTCATAGGTGCAATTTAACATTGTAATGGATATAGTAGGTACTAACAAAAACAGCATGATACTGGTATCAAAATAGACATGAGGACCAACGGAATAGAATACAAGGTACAGAGACAAAACCTATATCTGATACTTGACAAAGGTGACAAAAATATATCTTGGAGAAAAGACAGCCTTTTCACCAAATGGTGCTAGGAAAAATGGATAGCCATGTGCACGAAAATGAAATTGGATCTGTATCTCTCACTCTGCACAAAACTCAAATCAAATGGATGAAAGAACTAGGAATTAAACCAGATACTTTCCAACTGCTAGAAAACAGGGTTAATATTCTACCATATAGGAGCTAACACAGATTTCCTAAACAAGACTCCCTCAAGAAATAAAATCAAGAATTAATAAGTGGATGATATTAAACTGAAAAGCTTCTGCACAGTTAAGGAATCAATTAAGAATGTGAAGAGAGACCCTACAGAATGGCAGAAAATCATGGCCAGCTATGCCTCTGACAGGTGTCTAATACCTAGCATATACAAAGAACTCCAAAACTTTAATACCAAAACCACAAATAACCCAATCAATAAATGGGCAGAAGTGCTAAACAGAAACTTCTCAATAGTAGCAACGCAAAAGGCCAATGAATATATGAAAAAATGTTGAACATCTATAGCAATCAGGGAAATGCAAATCAAAACTTCATTAAGTTTTCATAGTATTCCAGCCAGAATGGCAAAGATCAAGAATACAAACAACAGCAATAAACGCTGCAGAAGGTGTCGGGAAAAAGGAACCCTTATACATTGTCAGTGGGACTGCAAACTAATACAACCATTTTGAAAAGCAGAATGGACACTCCTCAAAAAATTTGGGATGGAATCACTGTATGCTCCAGCTTTCCCACTCCTGGGTATTTTCCCAGAAGATATACATTTGGCATATTACATTGCTACAACTATATCAATGTTTATAGCAGCACAATTCACAATAGCTAAATTATGGAATCAATCCAGAGGCCTGTCATTGGATGAATGGATCAAGAAATTGTAGTATATACACACACACACACATACATACATACGTATATACATTCATACCATGGAATTCTACTCAGCTATTAAATAAAATGAAATCATGGCCTTTGCTGGTAAATGGCTAGAAATGGAGAAAATCATGCTGACTGAAATTAGCCAGACCCAGAAACTCAAGGGCTGAATGTTTTCTCTCATATGTGGAAGCTTGAGTACAACAGAGGAGAGAACAGTAAGCTTAGATAACAGACTCATCATACGCGGACTAGGAGTCAGTGGGGATAGAGAGAGGTAGGAGATGAAGGGAGGGGGAGAATATAGGCAGGGGAAAGGGGGAATATATGATGTGTGCATGTATGAAAGTGTAACAACAAGTGCCTTCAATATGTAAAACTATAATGAACAATAAAATCTTGTTTTAAAAAAATAAACCTTCTCTTAGACATTTTTATTCAAAGTTTTCAGATGAAATGATATCTGGAACTTTCATCAAAAATAAATATTTGAATTCTAGGGGGAGAGTAGGAAGGGAAGTGAGTGAGATTAAAGATATGTTGACCGCACTTCCTTATATGCTTAGAAGTATCTGGACTTTATGCCTGATGTCCTGGTGTAATTATTAACAGCATTCCTTTTCATTCCCCAAAGTATTCCCACTTAGATCAAATAAACAGGGAACATATTTATGGACTAAATAAAACTGGCCACAAAGTGATACTTGAATAATAAGTGAATTTGAATAATAAGCGTTGGGGGATTTACAATATTATCCTATTTTTTCATATCTTAGAAATTTTCCATGATAAAAAATTAAAACAATTTCATTTTCATCCCCCAAAATCAGGAGTTTTGTGATTATTAAGTGACTTTTCTGACAATTCTGAAACCTGCATTTAAAACAAACTATACTGTTAAAAATTACTGATCCCTTTTTCTAGCACTGTATTACCTTTTTATATTCAAACAATACACACTTTAAAAATAAATCTTTGCCGGGCTGGGGATGTTGCTCTGTGGTACAGCACCTGCCTAGCATGTATATGGCCCTGAATTCAATTACCAGCCCCACAAAAATAAATAAATCTTCATCAACAATCCAAAGGGAGAAAAGTAAATCATATATTTTTATGTCAGACATAAAAAATATTAGCACCAAATACTAAATAGCAACACTAGAACCAATTTTTACAAGTTATTTTTATACATATATTTTTTCCTAAATAATTTCAAGTAGCCTATAACAATAAACAACTGGGTAATTACAATAAAAACAAAATAGAGGTCATACAATAAAAGTGTAATGAGAAGTAAAAGTCAAACTCTTGAGATAGACTAATTATTACTGGTGACTAAACTGAGCAGCTAATATCAACTAAACTGAGTCCAACAACATTCACATTTGTCTCTAAAGGTCAAAGGTTACAATCTCTTAGTCTAAGAACTGGATACAGTTTGCAATAGTTATTTGTCTGGCAGGCACAATGTTTTCAGAGATATGAATGTAAATGCATTTAAGAAAATATGGTTACTACAGACTCACCAATCCCTTACAAAAATGTTACCAAATTCCCTCCAAAGGAGTTTAATACAAATGTATCTGCAACTTTATCTTATTGAAAAGTGCTTTATTATAACCAAGTTCAATATGTAATTTTAAAAATCATGTACAAAGATTGGGGCAATATTTTCAAATACAGTTTTGTTTTTTTTTTGTACCAGGGATTAAACTCAGGGGCATTTAACCACTGAGTCATATCCCCAGCACTTTTTATATTTTATTTGGAGACAGGGTCTCACTAAGTTGCATAGGGCCCTCTAAGTTGCTGAGGATAGCTTTGAACTTGTGATCCTTCTGCCTCAGCCTCCTGAGTTGCTGGGATTACAGGCATGCACTACCATAACTGGCTCAAATGTAGTTTTTAAAAAATGAAAAATACTATTCTAATTGATAATACTGCCCATTTCTAAAAGGCACAGGATATACTGTTACTAAGATTCTAGTACTGCCTATCTAACTTACAATCAGAACAAATATTTGAAATTACAAAACACTATAGAATGATATCACAAGAAACTGTATCAATTATTAAATATTTCCAGTTAGTTTTCGGCAAGTGCTATTTTATAATTCATGATGATGATGAGCCAGGCTTTGGTCTAAGAACTTTACATGAATTAATTCGTTTAATTCTCAACAAAGTTCTATGAGGTAGATACCATTATGTCTATTTTAGACACAAAGGTTAAATAATTTGTCCAAGGTCATACATAAGCTCTTAAATTTACAGTATATTATTTCACTGTATACGAAATAAAAATTGTGTGCTTAGCTATCAGAAATGATTTATTCTAAATTAACACTTAAGAGATTGACTCATACTTTTGTACAGATAGATCAACCTACTTTAGTGGGGGTTACCAGAACAAATTATATTGTTCTTTACCTCCAAATGATAAGCTTCTTTGAGAGATTCTACTTCTGTTGACAATTTCTTGATTTCTGCTTGCATTCTCGCTTCTAAATGAGCTTCACGCACTTGAGAAGCCCCCAGTTCTTCAGCTAAATGATTTCCATGTGCTTCCTTAAAAATGACATAGAGTAAAGGATATATAACTTATTTATTTGTTTAGTACAGCTGGATCAGTTTAGTGCATGAATGGAAGAAGTAAACACACTTCCAAATTAAACTGCTAAATGGTACACTTTAAAATTGAGACTTCTCAGGGACTAGTAATGGGAAAGTATTACTATATTGTTTGCTATCATAATATAAGTTCACTAACTACTACCTTCTTTAAAATACATAACCACAGCACGTTAAACTTTGACAAATAGTGTATTCTTAGATATGACTCTGTATTTTTGTTCACGATGCATTATTTCCTTAACAAGAATGAATTTTTTTTTTAAGAGAGAGACAGAAAGTGACAGAGAGAGAGAGAAAGAAAGAATCAATTTTGTTTAGTTTTTCATATGGTTTTGTTGGTCTGACACTTCCATGGTACGTGGTACTGGGGTTCGAACCAGCATCCTCACACATGGCAGACAAGTGCTATAACCACTGAGCAACTGCTGCAGCTCCCTGAGTTTTTTTAATCCAAATCAATGTAACGCTAATTTATGCTTATTGTGCTTGTGATTTTAATTAAGCAATTTTATTATAAACTGTAGTGCTCCCTTAAGTGAATTAGATTTTTGCTTTTGATGGTTTTTGCTTTCTGTGGTTTCAATAACCTGTAGACAACTACAATCCAAAAATATTAAACAGAAAGTTTCATAAATAAACAATTAATACAGGTGCAGTGGTCCACACCTGTAATCCCAGCAACTCAGCAGGTCCAGGCAGGAGGACTGCAAAGTTGGAGGTTAGCTTTAGCAATTTAGCAAAATACTTAGCAACTTAATGAGATTCTTTGCCAAAATAAAAAAATGTAAAGGACTGGGGATGTAGCTCAGTGGTAAAATGCCCCTTGGTTGAAAGGGAAAGGAATGGGGAATGAAAGGGGAGGAGAAAGGAAGGGGAAGGCGAGAGAAGGATTTCTAAGTTTTAAATTGTATGCTGTTCTAAGGGCCACAATGAAATCTATGTCATCCTGCTCCACTCAGCCCAAGATGTGAATCATACCTTTGTCTAGTACATGACACTGTATATACTACCTTTTAGCCAGTAGCCATCTTGGTTACCATGGCAATAAAATGCACATGTAAAAGTAATACTTATTTTACTTAATAATGGCCTCAAAGTGCCAGAGTGGTGATGTTGGCATTTCCCATAAGCCAAAGTAAGTTGTAAAGTCCTATATAGAGAGAGTTTAATATTATCTGTGGCTTTAGGCATCCCCTGGAGGTCTAGGAACATATCCCCCAGAGATACTAAATACTATTTTATATACACTAAAAATTTCCATGTGGGGGCTGGAGTAGTGACTCAGCAGTTGGAGCACTTGCCAGGCATGCTCGAGGACCCGGGTTCAAACCCCAGCATCACATACATAACTAAGTGTTGGAGAAACAAAGGCCAGATGAAAAAATAAATAAAATTTATTCTTTTTTCTCTCTCACTCTTAAAAAATCCTAAAAAAACCCTTTTATGTGCAAATTAAGTTACATGTTTTGAAACAGTTCTATGAGTGACTCACAAACATTTGCCACACACTTAGAAGCAGTTGAGATAGTTGTAAAATATTATGGTAAGCGACATAAAAATATAACAGATATTATGCTTTGATTTTAAAAAATCTTTTCATTTTTTCTCTATTTTTCTTTTTTTTTCTATTTTTCAAGAAACCAAAATAAACTATAGATGATGAAATGAGTATGGTTTATGCAAGAAAGACTAATTCTTTTTTATTTTTATTTATTTATTTTTAAAGAGAGCGGGAGAAAGAAAGAGAATCAATTTTATTTATTTTTTCATCTTCTCTTTGTTTCTCCAACACTTAGTTGTGTATGTGGTGCTGGGGTTTGAACCCAGGTCCTCATGCATGCCACGTATGCACTTCAACTGCTGAGCCACTGCTCCAGCCCCAAGAAAGACTAAATCTAATCAAATGACTAATATAAACAGAACCAATCATTGATTGGGGTTTTTTTTGGTGTTAAGTTTTTAAGTTCTTCATATATTCTGGATATTAATGCCCTGAGGAGCAGGTGGCAAAGATTTTCTCGAATTCTGTAGGCTCTCTTCACACACTTGTTTCCTTTGCTGTGAAGAAGCTTTTGAATTTGATGCCATTTTTTATTTTACTTCTTGTACTTGAGGAGTCTTGTTAAGGAAGTTGGTTCCTGTGCCAATATGATGGAGTGTTGATTTCATCCCAATCCAGTCAGAATAGCAATTAAATAAGAATAAAAACAATAGATGCTGGTGAGGATGTGGGGGTAAAGGTACACTCACACATTATTCATGGGACTGCAAATTAGTGCAACCACTCTGAAAAACAGTATGGGGATCCTCAAAATACTAGGAATGGTACCAACATAAGACCCAGCTATCCCACTTCTCAGTATACATCTAAAAAATTTAAAATTAGCATAGTACAATGATGCAGTAGTAACAATGTTTATAACAGCACAATTCACAATAGCCAAGCTGTGGAACAAGCCTAGGTGCCCTTCAACAGATGAACAGATAAAGAAAATGTGAGATGTGAGATGTGTATATATATATGTGTGTATATACACACACACACACACACACACAATGGAGTATTACTCAGCCATAGAGAAGAATGAAATTATGGCATTTGCCAATAAATGGAATAGGATACTATAACGCTAAACGGAAAAGCCAGTCCCAAAAAGGCAAAGGTTGAATGTTTTCTCTGACATGTGGAAGCTAATCCAAAATAAGGTAGGGGGAGTAGGGTTAAAAAAAAAAAAAAAGAAGATCAGTGGAGTAGATGAAGGGGAATGAAGGGAAGGGAAGACAGATGGGATAAGGAAGGACAGTGGAATGAATCTGACCTAACTTTCCTATGTACACATATGAATATACCACAGTGAATCTCATCATTGCATATATACACAGGACACTAATTTAAAAAATAACTAAATGAATAGCAGAAAGATTAATATGGTAGAGGGAAGAGAAATGGGGGAAGGAGGAGGGAAAGAAAAGGGAAAGGACTGGGGAGTGAATCGGAACAAATTATATTCCATGCTTTTGTAATTATGTCAAAATGAATCCTAAAGTTATATACAATTAAAAAGAATGAATTTTTAAAAAGTAAATAGAACCAAGGTTTGGCCCACATCAAAGATAAACATATAAATCTACAATTAGTTTTTTTTTTTCAGGGCTGAGGACCGAACTTGGGGCCTTGTGCATGCTAGGCAAGCACTCTGCCATTGAGCTAAATCCCCAACCCCTACAATTAGTTTTGACTTAAAATATAATATTAAAATTTTTTGAAGGGCTGGAGCTGTGCTCAGTGGTTATGGTACTCGCCTGGCAAGCGTGAGGACACAAGTTCAAACCCCAGCACCATGTAAACAACAAAGTGTCAGAGCAACAAAGGCCAAATGAAAAACTAAATAAAAGTGATTCTTTCTCTCTCTTTCACTGTCCCTCTGTCTCTTTAAAAAAATAAAAATAAAAGTTATTGAATCATTTTTTTAAAAACCCTCTGTTCTCCCTGATAGGGAGAATCACAGCATTTAGGACAGGAGTCCTCCGTGTTTCTCCTTTGCTTGGGAAGTGATAAATCATCTCTCTCAAAAAAAAAAAAAAAAAAGTCAATTAAAAAATAAACAATTAGGCTAGAGCGGTGGCTCGGCAATTATAGCACTTGCCCGGCATGCACAAGTATGTGAGTTCAAACCCCAGCACCATGTACACAACAAAGTCTCAGAGTAAAGAAAGCTGCGTGAAAAACTAAATAAAAATTGTTTCTCTTTTGCTCTCTCTCTCTCTCACACTCTCTCGTTTTTTTTAATACATATATGTATTTAATTATTTATTTAGCATTACTGGGAATTAAATCAGGGGCTCTTTACAACTGAGCTACACCCTCAGTTCTTCTTTCTTTCTTTAAATTTTAAAGTTAGAGCCAGAGTGAGAGAGAAAGAGAAGATCAATTTAATTTTTTCATCTGATTTTTGTTTTTTGAAACTTAGTTGTGTAAGTGGTGCTGGGGTTCAAACCTAGATCCTAGCACATGCCAGGCAAGCACTCTACTGCTGAGCCACCACTCCAGCCCCTTTATTTATTTTTGAGACAGGGTCTCACTGGGTTCCCCAGGCTGGCCTTGCACCTGCAATCCTTCTGCTTCAGCCTTCCAAAGAGCTCACATTCAGGCGTGCACCACCATGCCTGCCATTAAAAATACTGTCAATTTAATTCCATTTAGCTCACTTTTTAAGTGAGTTTATCTTACCAAATAAATCCAACTTTACTGTACTTACATACTATAGATAAGGACAGAAATGAGATAAAAGTAGACAGCTTCCCTTTTCCTAGTAGACCCCAAATATTTGATATATCTCCAATAAAATTTTTCTATATATTCTTTATCAGTCTAGTCACTTAGAAACGTGAATCACAGGGGCTGGAGTGGTGGCTCAGCAGTTATGACACTTGCCTGGCATGCACAAGGAAGCAGGTTTGAACCCCAGCATCACGTACAGAATGAAGTGTCAGAGCAATGAAAGCCACATGAAAAACTAAATAAAACTGATTCTCTCTCTTTATATATAAAAAGTAAAAAATAAAAAAAGAAATGTGAACATATCATAGTTAGGTTTAAACAAAATTAAAAGTAAAAATATTTTAAGTTAATTCCTATGCTCAATAAGTACCACAACAGAAAGTAGAAAATCACAAGACTCTTTTTAGAATATCAATAGATACATTTTCCTCCAAGTCTAAATAATTAACCCAAGTATATCAATGTAAATATTTTTTATACTGGGGATTAAACCCAGAAGTGCTTTACCACTGAGCCACGTCCCCAGTTCTTCATATGTTTTTATTTTGAGACAAGATTTCACTAAGTTGCTGAGGACCTTGCTACTTTGCTGAGGCTGGCCTTGAACTTGTAATCCTCCTGCTTTAGCCTCCCAAGTCTCTGGGATTACAGGCATGTGCCACCATGCCCCACAACATAAATATTTTTTTAAGACAAGCTGTTAGCCTCATATCAAATGCTGGGAAAATAAAATTTATATTACTACTCTTGCTTTTTTTTTTCAGGGCTGAGGACTGAACTCGGGGCCTTGGGTGTGCTAGGCAAGTGCTCTGCCACTGAGCTAAATCCCCAACTCCACTACTCTTGCTTTTTAAAGCACCTTACCTCCCCAAGGGTTCTGAACTACAGGCTTGCAATGGTTACAAATTTAGATGGTCCTGGGGCTGGAGCAGTGGCTCAGTGGTTATGGTGCTTGGCTGGCATGTGAAAGGATGCAGGTTTGAACCCCAGTATCACGTACACAATGAAGTGTCAGAGCAATGAAAGCCACATGAAAAACTAAATAAAATTGTTTCTCTCTTTCTCTCACTGTCCCTCTTAAAAAAAAAAAAAAAAGGTAGTCTTCATTTATAAGAGTGGGTGCAAATGTAAAAACTTTTACTCTAAAAATTATCTTATTTTTTCTTCAAATAATAGCTCATACCCTTTTGAAAATCTAAAAGTGCTTTATAACTCAATTTACCAAGAACTTACTAGTTTGATACAAGTTCAGTTCTGATGGACTTCCTAATTATAATTACAAAGTTATCTAAATATAACAAAAATAACTTTTTCTTTTCTTTTAAAAATGTGGTAAATAGGGGCTGGAGCAGTGGCTCAGTGGTTACAGCACTTGCCTGGCATGCACAAGGGCGCAAGTTCAAACCCTAGCACCATGTACACAACGAAATGTTGGAGCAACAAAAAGTCATGAAAAACTAAATAAAATTGATTCTCTCTTTCTCTCACTGTCCCTCTCTCTTTAAAAAAAAAAAAGTGGTAAATTCTACAAAACAAAAAAACACTTTTCCCCCCCCTTTGGTATCAGGGATTGGACCCAAGGCACTTAACTACTGAGTCACATCCGGCCCATTTTAATTTTTATTTTGAGACAGGGTCTCACTAACTTGCTTAGGTCCTTGCTAAATTGCTGAGGCTGGCTTTGAATTTATGATTCTCCTGCCTCAGCTTCCTGAGACAATGGGATTATAGGCGTGCACCACCATGCCCGGCCTTAACCACTTTTAAATGTACAATTTAGTAGCATTAAGTACATTCATACTGTTCTGTTTTATTTGAAGAAGTGGGGATTGAACTCAAGGCCTCATACATGCTAGGCAAATGTTCTAGCACTAAGTCACATCCTCAGTACACGCACACTGTTGAGCAAAACAATTCATTTTTGCAAGAACTATACAATTCAGTTCAGAAGTGTTAAAAAATTTAAAGATCTCTCAGTAATATGAAATTATTTAGAACAGAGATTACTTTCTCTTTAGAGAGTTGCTTTATATCTTCTAGTTCACTGGAGAGTCTTTCTATTTCTCTCTGTGCTTGGAGTTGTTGACGACGAGCCTCCACCAATTCTGTATGAGAGTTCTGCATCTGCTCCTGGGTCAGCCTCAATTCTTGCCCCAAATCTATGGCTTCCTTGTACTGAGTAGAAATGTACTGTTCCTGCTCCTTCATAACCTGAAAAGCACAAGATATTCATAAGGTTTCAAAATGAACTATATAGTTATAACCTACTTCTAATTCTGATTTCTCTTTTAATAAGTGAATTTCCCTACCCAACTAAATCTCTATAAAATTTAAAATTAGTATTACCCACTATGAAAATTATATTCAGAATAAAAAACCTTTTTTTTTCTTCAAAGAGAGAAGGACAGGGAGAGAAAGAGAATCAATTTTATTTAGTTTTTCATGTGACTTTCATTGCTCCAACACTTAGTTGTATACATGGTGCTGGGGTTTGAACCTGAGTCCTCAAGCATCCCAGGCAAGCATCACAACTGCTGAGCCACCACTCCAGGCCCCCCAAAAAAACTTTTTTCTTTTAAAGAATCAATTTTATTTAATTTTTCATTTTTCCAACACTTAGTTGTACATGTGATGCTAGGTTTGAACTCAGGTCCTTGTGCGTGCCAGGTAAGCTCCATAACCCCTGAGCCACCTCTCTGGCCCAAAACTCTTTCTTTAATAATATGAAAATGACAAAAGTACAATAATAAATCTAGAATTCTTAGTGATATATTTTGTATGAGTTTAATATATACAAGCTGTATAATCCTTTATCATTATGAACTTAACATTTACAAAAGAATATATAATACTATAAAGAGAAAAAAGTCAACATTTGATTATTCATGTAAAAACAATGGAAAATATATTGGCATGGATAATTAAAATCCACCATTAATAGACATAGCTGAGTTAAGGTTATGATTTCATTCTCTGTGAATATAAAACTTGTCATTGGGGCTACTACTCCCTCTGAAATACTTTTACATTATTCAATTAAATCCCAAGTAAGTACCGGTTGAGCATATTTACTATGAAAATCCAAAATCTGCTGGGTGTGAAGGCACATGCCTGTAATCCTAGCAGCTTGGGAGGATGAAACAGGAGGATTATAATTTAAGCAACTTAGCCAGGTGCTAAGCAACTTAGTGAGATTCTGTCTCAAAATTGAAAAAAAGCAAAAATTATCTTCAGTTTAAGTGTATAAGGATATGTGTATATAAATATTCCAAAATCTGAAGAAATCCAAAATCCAAAACACTCCTGGTCCCAAGGTTTTTGGATGAGGGAACACAACTTGTATTGCTTCTTGTGGGGGGCGGGTAATGGGGATGAAAATTAGCCAGTTCAAAATCATCTGTGTAAGATAGGTTACACAGTAGGTAATGACTCTAGACCTCAAGGAAGGAGGAGGAAAGAAACCAGTACAAATCACTAGGACCTTGATGTTTAGAATGGAGGCCCAGGTTGTAAATTAATGTAAATGTCATGTAAGTATTTTTAGCCATTCCTTGTTGGAAAATCAGAAAAAAAAGGGCTAGTTACTTATAGGTCTACTAATCATTTCTCCTCCATCCTCACTGGAACCTAAACTTAACTCTCAGAGACCCTGCTTGATTGATATATATATATATATATATATATATATATATATAAATTCAACAAATACTTATTGATACAATGTGATATGTGCAGTTCTAGTTAAGCATACAGGAGTGAACAAAAGCATCAAAGTGGCTACCCTTATGGAATTTATATTCTATAGAGGGAGACAGTCCAACATAATAAAGAGCTATATCTTAAGTTTTAATAGTTGAGTATATAAAAATAAGAAAAAGTTACAGCCATTAGAAACAAATTCACTTTTTAAAAAGTCAAGTGCGATGAATGGGTTCACCAATCACTATATATGCAAATGGATGACATGAAGTCATCAAACTTTCCCTGTAACAATGCATTTGGCTTTAATAACGCATAATTATCATTTGTTTACCCATTCTCTGGAGTTCCACAATGACAAAAGACTGTGTCTTATTAACATCTATATCTTCAAATTTATTACACAGCAGATTCTCAATAAATATTTACTGACCAAATAAGTATGCACTGTTGATTGCATGAGAGATAACGTGATAAAGGAAAGGTAAGGAATAAGAAGACAATGTCTTTGCCCATACCTAAACCATTATAATAAAATATTTTAAAAAGTCAAAGATGGGGTTGGAGTGGTGGCTCAGCAGTTACAGCACTTGCCTGGCATGCACGAGGACCTGGGTACAAATCCCAGTACCACATACACAACTAGGTGTCAGAGAAACAAAGGCCAGATGAAAAAATAAATAAAAATAAATAAAACTGATTCACTCTGGGGCCAGAGTGGTGGCTTAGCAGTTATGGAACCTTCTTGGCATGTGAGAGGAAGCGAATTTGAACCCCAGCACCATGTATATACAATGAAGTGTTGGAGCAACGAAAGTCACATGAAAAACTAAATAGAATTGATTCTCTTTTTCTCTCTGTCACTGTCCCTCTCTCTCTTTTTTTTTTTTTAAAAAGTCAAAGAAATTAAAAGGCATCTTGTACAAATAAGTAGCCTCAACTATTACACTGCAGTTTCTCTGTATTAAAATTAATCAGTTTAAAACATAAAGACTCATTTCACTCTTTGGAATATTTTCTCCTTAGCTGGAAAATAATGTGCTTACACTTTCCATTTCTTTCATTTGTTGATGTGTTCTTTCAGTTTCCTTTTTCAGTTGACTTATCTCCTGTTCATTTTGTAGCATTACAAACTCTTTGTCTCGAAGTTGTTCTTTGGCACTTTGCAATTTTTCATTTAAGTTTTCTATCTAAATTTTAAACAAATGAGTATTATTAATGTAATTGAGGAACTAGGACAATCATAGCTGTGGTTAGATATATTACGATACATATTCAGACATACTATGGTAAGTACATGGATACACTTATATAAGATAAATTACACTCAAATTACATAAAAAGGAGTTGGGCATGGTGGTGCATACTATAATCCCTGTGATTTGGGAGACTGAGGCAGGTGGATTACAAATTTAAAGCCAGCCTCATCAATCCAATGAGACCCTAAGTAACTTAGTGAGACCCTGTCTCAAAACAAAAACAAAGGGCTAGAGTAGTGGGTCAGTGGATGTGGTTCAGCAGTTATGGAGCTTGCCTGGCAAGTGCAAGGACGAGAGTTCAAACCCCAGCACTACAAACACAAAGAAGTGTCAGCGCAACGAAAGCCACACGAAAAACTAAATAAAAACTGATTCTCTCTCTCTCTCTGTCCTACTCTTTTTAAAAAACAAAAACAAAAAAGAGCTGGAGACATGGCTCAGTGGTTAAGCGCCTCTGGGTTCAATCCCTAGTACCCAAAAAGGAAAAAAAAATACATAAAAAGGAGAATAAAGAATAATGTATGTTTTAAAGTAACATGTAATCAATGTAGCTGTAAATTTTGACAGGTAAACTAAGTGCTTGTATATTTGAGGTTGACTTTCACAAGACAAAGAACAGTCCTCAAAGGACTCTCAGCAACTAAAAGAAGAGTATGCTTTTTTTCTTCTTTTTTTTTAAAGAGAGAGGGTTGGGGAGAGAGAGAGAGAATCAATTTTATTTAGTTTTTCATGTGGCTTTTGTTGCTCCAAGACTTTGTTTTGCACGTGGTGCTGGGGTTTGAACTCGAGTACATGCCAGGCAAGCAATGTAACCACTGAGCCACTGCTCCAGCCCAGAACAGTATGCTTTTAAAGTGTCTCCGAGTTTTACATTTAAATATAATGAGTAATATTTCATATTAAAAGTAACATTTTCCATTTGGTAAGTGTAGTGTGCTATACGATTTATGAGGAATATTCAACGTTACTTCCAAGTCAGTTCTATGTATAACCATTCATCAAATACTGCTACTGTGTTTTGTTAAAAGAAACAATCTGTGCTGTGCTAAGATGCATTGTCATCTTGCTACTTGACGCATAAGCATATGAGAAATTAGACTTATAGTGTTAATAGTACCTTTGTATATCTAATAGGATATAACCCTAATGAGGAATGTACACAAATGATCACTCAGTGATTTTATTTTAAAATTGGTCAGTACTTCTATATCTAAAGCTTCTGTGGTTTGCATGTTTTAACTTTCATTTAAAACTACACAGAATAAATTAAAATGAAAGCAAAAACAACAACAAAAAAGAACAATGTCATGCATCTATAGTTCCAGCTACTTGGGAGGCTGAGGCAAGATCATTTGAGCCCAAGAAGTTCCAGGTCAGAATAGGCAACATAAGGAGACTCTCATCCTCCCTAAAAAAGAAATGAAAATAAAAAGGGAAAAAAAGCTGTATTATGTGAGTATTTGCTTACAATTTGGGGGTATTTTTGTTTTCTGTAGCACAGCAGATTGCACCCAGGTCCATGTGCATGCTAGCAAGTACTTTACCACTGAGCTACATTACCAGTCCATTTTATTTTTCAATTTTTATTTTAAGATAGGATCTGTATAAGTTGCCCAGATTGACCTGAAACTTGCCATCCGCCTGTATCAGTTTCCCCAATACCTGGGATTACTGGCCTGGAGCAATTTTTTCAACAATTTAAAATGCGTAATCTTTAAATAATTACCTGTTTGTTGCAATCTTTAAGTTCCAATTCTGATTTCTGCAGATTACCCTCTAATTTAATTATTTTTTGTTCCATTTCTCCTCTGTGCTCTCGAATAGTCATATCCAAATGTGTAACCTAGAAACAAGTAACATTAAACCATCGTTCAATTTTTCTCTGATGTGAAAATTTGTATGCTTAGAATGAGCTTTTGAATTGTTTACAGTAGATATAACTGAAACAGAAACTCAACTCAAAAATTATTATTTTAAATAGGAAAAATGATTATTTACTAATATGGGGGCCCAAGCCTCACATATATAATGACTGTTCATAAATGCCAAATAAAATGATTCACACTTCATTTTATGCTGGATAAAAACTGCTGAATAGTGCCTTCTGAATATTTTTGTTCCTCCAAAGTTTACTTGAGAAACTAACATGTTTTATGTCATTCGCTTCTGATACAGAATAAGATACAACAGGTTCAGATACTAAGCTAACCCTTATTCTCAAAAAATACTTGGTATAAAAAACATTGAGACAGAGATGATATATTTCTAACTTAAAAGACATTTATGTGGGCTGGAGGGTGGCTCGGTGGTTGCAGTACTTGTCTGGCATGCGCAAGGATGTGGGTTCAAACCCCAGCACCATGTACACAACAAAGTATTGGAAGAATTAAAGCCACATGAAAAACTAAATAAAACTGATTCTCTCTTTCTCTCTAACCCTCTCTCTTTTTCAAAAAAAATAAAACCAAAAAACAAATAAAACTGATTCTCACTTACTCTCCCTCTCTTTTATTTAATATTTTTTTTAAAGAGAGAGGGACAGTGAGAAAGAGAAAGAGAGAACCAATTTTTTAATTTAGTTTTTCATGTGGTTTTTGTTGCTCCAACACTCTGTTGTATACATGGTACTGGGGTTTGAACTCGGGTCCTTCCATATGCCAGGCAAGTGCTGTAACCGCTGAGCCAGAGCTCCAGCTCCATCTCTCTCTTTTTATTTTTTAAAGGGTCCTCCCACATGCCAGGCAAGTGAAAAACTGCTGAGCTACTGCTCTAGCATACGCTCTCTCACTCCTAAAAAAAAATTATATGAGAGAAACAAATATGCTATAAAATGCTGATTTTATCAACAATTGGTCACTTCTGAAACCCTGTATTATTGCCATAACAGAAACTTTCATTAAAATATAATTAAGACACCATGCGTCGTGGCACCTGCCTGTAATCCCAGTGACTTGGGAGGCTGAGGCAGGAGGATAACAAGTTTGAGGCCAGCCTCGGTAACTTAGCAACACCCTGTCTCAAGAAGAACAAAAAGGACTAGGGATGACTCAGTAGTTAAGGGAACCTGGGTTCAATCCCAGTTTAAAGAAAAAAAAATTATATATATATATATATATATGTGTGTATATATATATATTACACATACATGGGGAGGGGGAAGGGAGGGGAGTAGAAGAAAAAAAGTCAACCTGAGCTGCTCTTTGCTTTAGCTCCCAATTTCTCTCTTTAAGTGCCTGATCCATTTCAAGGAGTTCTTGCTTTTTGTCTTCAATCTCCATCTTACATTCTCTGCAATTTATCAAAGAAAACAGATCAAAGCAGAGAGTAGGAATACTATAGTTTTAAAAAATTAGGCCAACAGGGTTATTTTTCCTATAAATTAAAAGCAATGAAATATATGCAATTAACACAAATTGAAAGAGTTCAAATTAAAGGAATGACATTTTTTTTATGTTTCAATCTCTCTTTTTTTTCAAATCTATTAGAAGTATATAGCGATACAGGATACAGATGAGGGGGAAACATTATATAAACTTTGTTATCCAGGGTAATGCCAAAGCATAGATAAACCACCATGGGTTTCACCTGTTGCAGTTTCCCCCAGAAGAACTCATGCGTTAAATAGGAATGACATATTTAAAAAATGACTGATAACAAACTGTAGCATTATGGACAATTTATGCTAATTGTTAAATCACTCCAAGGGCTGAAAAGACTGAATCAACATAAAAATTTTTCTTAAGAAATCCACATTTTTTCATACACAGATCAAGGACATGCATGAAAATCTTTTACATGTAACAGCTGTGATTTTATTACTATAGAATGAGATATTTATCCCATGTTTTATATTCCTGAAATCCAGAGGCCTCATATATGCTAAGCTAGCACTCTACCTGAGCTGAGTTCCCAGCATCAACCATTGTATAGCTTACTTTACAATAGTTTACTTTACTTACATATAATGAAGTACTTAAGTCTAAAAAAAAAAAACATTTAAAATATAGTTGCAAGTTCAAGATCCTTAGTAACTTAGCAAGAATCTGTCTGAAAGTTAAAAAAAAAAAAATAAGGCCTGGGATGTAGCTTAGTGGTAAAGTGTCCCTGGATTAAATCCTTAAGTACTAAAAGTCATAAGTCTATTATGTAAAAAATGAACTGGGGGAGTCCAGAATGTAAGCAGGGAGATCGATTAGGAAGCCACAGCAATAGACCATGTGAGAGATGATGATGGCTCATGGTGAGATGGTAACAGCAAAGAGGCCAATAAATCAATGGATTTTAGAATGTTTTGAACAAAGTTAATATGAACTCCTAATAAGCTGCATGAAAAAAAGAGATGGAAAGATTACTATTATATCTTACAGATTTCTGCTTTGAGTAATTGCATAACACTGAAATAAGCGGGGGTGGGGGGCAGCATTATGAGGAAATAAATGAGCTGTATTTTGGCCAAGCTTTAGATGTCTCTTAAAAATATCCAAGTGGAGCTGGGCATGGTAGCACACACCAGTAATCTCAGCAACTCAGCAACTTGGGAGGAGGAGGCAGGAGGATCACAAGCTCAAAGTCTGCCTCAGCAATTTAGTGAGGCCCTAAACAACTTAGTGAGACCCTGCCTCAAAATTTAAAAAAAAAAAAAAGGGACTAGAGATATGGATCAGTGGTTAAGTGCCCCTAGGTTAAAAACAAACAAAAAACGCAGCCAAAGGGAAATAAGCATTTGGATATTGAATCTGGAGCTTGAAGAAGAGATTAATACTGGAGAAATGGGTTTGGAAATATATTTCAAGCCATATGAAATGTATTAAGGATAAGCATGCAGACATCAAAGAGAAGGGGGTCCAAAACTGAATCCTAGGGTCATCTTATTGCTCTTTTTCCTGTTTTTTATTCTACATTTCACATTTGCTTTGCAACTAATTTCCTTTTCTAGGTCAATGGGAATACTCTGGCTCTGATCTAGCCCTCCACCACTATTTAATATAGATGTGTGAAAAAAAATTATTTTAAGTTAATATTGCTAATCAAGATACCACAGTTAGACATGCTTATATTTAACTCCCTTCTCTAGAATTACTATCTGCATTACTTGGGCATTTTATTTTACTTTTCTCAAGACTTCGTCTTCTCAACTATTAAAAAAATAGGTAATAGTACATATTTGGAATAGGAAATGAGTGAGAATATAGTCCTTGACACAGTCCTGACATAAAATATGGGGTTTAATAAGAGAGTAATATTTTCCTATTAGCCCCTGCTATATGCTTGCCTACATACTCCTTCCTTCCTTCTTTCCTTCTCTTTGCCATAACAGTCAGTGCAAAATAGTCCAAAAACTGAGGGTGAAATTAATTAACCAGAACATGGGATGGCTGACAAGGATGAGCCGCAGCAAACCAAAGGCAATTAGAAGTTTGGACACCTAGAATTCAATAATAAATTTTATTGTATGACCTGAGGATTCAGAGTAATAAAACAAATATCTGTAATTGTGATATCAGTTATTATTTAACTTACCTAAGTTCAGCTGTGAGATCTTTTATAGTAATATATTTTTCCTCTAATGATAACTGAGCCTTCTGTAGTACATCTCTCAATTCTTGCAGTTGTCTTAAAGTACTTTTTAATTCTCCATGAGCATTATGTAGTTCAGTCTCTAGTGCTTCCCGTTTCTGCAAGTTTTCTGTTAACTCATTTTCAGTGTGGTGTTGTAATTTTTCTAACTCCTTCACTATTATGAGTAGAGAATTAACTTTAGAACTATGTATAAACCATGTTATTAAGAACTTTCAATTATAATTCAAAATATCCAATTTTATTCATCTACAAGAGGCAAAATACTGAACATTCTTTATCCCTTCTAGCACCACCCCCAACTTCTTAAGTACCAATATGCAGGGAGCTAAACTCAGTCAACTGGATGCTTACCAGCATTTGTTTTCTTTTCTAGTTCTATCTTTGTCTGATCTAAGATCATATCTAATTGAGAGAGATGTATAGCTTTATTTTCCCCATCTCGTTTTAGGTGCATTATTTCTTTCTCCATTTTAGACAGTTCTTCTTTGTATTGATCCATCTCAAGCTTTACTTGCCTAATTAAAAATAAATAGAACAGATAATATGGAAACTTAAAACCATTTGACTTGTCTCTGACTAAAGAAAGCCTGCAAATTATATAAGACAAATATTAGCAAAATGTCTACTCAGAATCTTAACTCACCTATTATATTTTTCAAAAATTTCCAACTAAAAGATTGTTCTTTACATATCATATACCACTATACAAATGTACTATCTTATAATATTTAACAAGGTTAGCATTCTTTTTTTCAACCTAACTACATATAACTTAATAAAACTTCATATGTATTGAGAACATCCAGGGATAGGCACCTCATTTAATCTGGAATTTCTATTATCTGAAACAGATAAAAATGAAGCCAATCAATGAAGTTATTCATCATAAAGATCATACTGCTCACAGGGGAACCAACTCAGTCATTTTATCAGGGCTTTATTATTAAATTATTTTTGTTAGTATTAAAAGAGATGAAAGGAGTCTGGAGTGGTGGCTCAGCAGTTACAGTGCTTGCCTGGCTGTGAGGACGCAGGTTCAAATTCCAGCACCACATACACAATGAAGTGTCGGAGGAACAAAAACCACACGAAAAACTAAATAAAATTGATTCTCTTTTTCTCTCTCTCACTGTCCCTCTCTGGTTTATAGATAAGGCAACTAGGTAGTTAGGTGATTTTGAGGCAATACAGCTATATATTAACAGTGAAAGAACCAGACTTACTAACCTAAGAATAAGTCTAGAGCTTATTCCTATATGGAAGCTCCTATATCTATAAATAAATCAACATACTAAGAGGTAGTTTTAAGTCCCTATGTTGGTAATTTCAAGGTGATATTCATTAATTAATAATTGTTAATGTTATCCTTATTGATAAGCAGTTATGCTCCTTGGTGCCAAGGCTTTTTTGTTTCTGTTTTTGTTCTTTGAAATTTTCTTAAATTGAGTTTGCAAATAGGAGCATTTCTTTCCTAAATGCAGGACCTGGAGGTGTAACTCAGGGGTAGAATACATGCTTAACACACATGACACCCTGAGTTTAATTTCAACCACCAAAAATAAGAAATAAATGCAACTTAAATGAATTTGAATTTGTTCAAGTGGTTTCTAATCTGAAGTCCATGAGTACACTTGAGGAGAGCTATAAAATCTCTGAAACAACATATAATATTAAGCACTCACATATACATCTACATATAGACAATTTAACTTTTTATAAGACCCTCAAATAGGTCCATTGTTCAACTAAGAGACAGCTACTACATTAGACAAGTGCCAATGACCCTTTTACATTTCTAAAATCCAAGGTAAACGATTTTTAACTAACCAATTCATTTTGTTTGTTTTTTTTAAGACAGAGGGACAGTGAGAGAAAGAGAGATCATCAATTTTTATTTAGTTTTTCATGTGGCCTTTGTTGCTCCAACACTTTGTTGTTTGCGTATGTGGTGCTGAGGTTTGAACCCGCATCCTTGCACTTGCCAGGCAAGCGCCAGAACCGCTGAGCCACTGCTCCAGCCTAACCAATTGGTTTCTAATATTAGAGAAGATATAAAGAAGACAATACAAAAAAATAATCAGAAGGTACTGACATATCTTGCCAAGAACCTATAGCCTCAGCAAAAGAGTTGTAAAAAAATGATAAAAAAAAAAAACCCACATACAAAGTTGAGTGTGGTGGCGAACACCTAATAACCCCAGCTACTTGGGATTAAGGCAGGAATATCACTATTGCCAGCCTCAGCAATTTAGAGACTCTGTCTCAAAATGAAAAATAAAAAGGTCTAAGGATGTAGTTCAGTTATAAAGTGCCCCTTAATTCAATTTCCCAAAACAAGAAAAAAAAAAAAAACTATATACAAGAACCCATAGAGCTCAGTAGTCTACAGTCATTTAGTAAAACAAAATAAAAAATAAAGTTCTATATGACTCAGGGTTTCAATAGGGTAGCACTGTATCACAGCATCTTACAATAACTGATATAATGATAATTCAAAGAAGTAGAAATGCCATGAAAATATTCATTTTAGAAAATTTCTACCAAAAGGTAGTTTTTTTTTTTTAATTTTGCTTTTTGTTTTTAAGAGAGAGGGACAGTGAGAGAGAGAAACAATTTTTTATTTAGTTTTCATGTGGCTTTTGTTGCTCCAAGACTTCGTTGTGTATGTGGTGCTGGGGTTTGAACCTGTGCATGCCAGGCAAGTGCCATTACCACTGAGCTACCGCTCCAGCCCCCAGAAAGTAGCTTTTTAAAAAATATTTTTTAAAGAGAGAAGGACAGTGAGAGAGAGAGAGAGAGAGAGAGAGAGAGAATGAATCATTTTTGTTAATTTTTTTTATGTGGCTTTTGTTGCTCCAACACTTTGTTGCATACATGGTGCTGGGGTTCAACCCCACATACTCGTGCATGACAAGGGAGCGCAGCAACCTCAGAGCCACCCACTCCAGCCCCTCAAAAAGTAGTTTTTGTTTTAAGGTTTTATATTTGGCAAATTCCACCTTTGTTTCCTCCTTAATGACCAACTACTCATTTCTTGATGAAGTTGAGTAAATGAAACATTAGTACAATAAATATTTAAAGGTTAAAAAATTTTTACTACTGGGGCTGGAGCGGTGGCTCGGTGGTTATGGCGCTTGCCTGGCATGTGCAGCTACGCGAGTTCAAACCCCAGCACCATGTACACAACAAAGTGTCTGAGGAATGAAAGCCACATGAAAAACTAAATAAAAATTGCTTCTCTCTTTCTCTCTCTCACTGTCCCCTCTTTCTTAAAAAAAAAATTAACTACTAATAATCCAAAACTAAAAATTTTCCTATAACCTTTAAATTATTTTTTTAAAAAGAGAGAGAGAGAGAGAGAATCAATTTTATTTATTTTTTCATCTGGTTTCTCTCTCTCTCTTTTTTTTTTTTTTAGAAAGAGGGGAGAGAGAGAGAGAAAGAGAGAGAGAGAAGAGCAATCTTTATTTAGTTTTTCATGGGACTTTCATTCCTTGGACACTTCGTTATGTACGTGGTGCTGGGGTTTGAACTTGCGAACTCATGCATGCCAGGCAAGCACCGTAACCACTGAGCCATGCTCCAGCCCTGGTTTCTCTTTTTGATGCTTGGTTGTGTATGTGGTGCTGGGTTCGAACTCAGGTCTTTGTGTGTGCCAGGCAAGTGCTCTAACCGCTGAGCTACTGCTGCAGCCCCCAAATTTAAATTTTTAAGACAGGCATAAATCCACCAGTTTTTCCAGAATACTTAACCTTGTCTCAGTCACTGAGGGTAATAAGTTTGAAACTGGAAAAAGGGCCAAAGGAATAATTATGCCAAAATAATACTAAACCTCTAGAACATGGCAGCTAAGACTCTCTTGCTTCAATGTAAAGAAGATTTAGAAATTGCTAAGGGGGCAATCTGAGAAATATAATAAATGCTATTGGAGCCTTAGTACTGAACAACTAAGTCAGGACCAACCACATGCAGTGACATTTACACGTGATGCCAAAAGAACCTTTCAGTAGTTGCGTAAAAGGATAAAAACAAAAACAAAAACAACAAAACTCTGGTTTTAGAACATGTCTAAATTGTACAACTTGTAATATAACTTCTTTGTGTTTCACCTTCCTCATTTTCAGAACAGACAAAAGGCAGTCCTGGAGCAGTGGCTCAGCAGTTCCAGCACTTGCCTAGCAAGTACAAGGACATGGGTTCAAACCCAAGCACCATGTGTGCCAGAGTAACGAAGGCTACGTGAAAAACTAAATAAAATTTGATTCTCTCTCTCACTATTCTGCTGTCTTAAAAAAAAAAAAAGAAAAAAAAAAAAGAATAGACAATAGGGGTTGGAGCTCAGTAGTTCGAGTGCTTGCCTGGCATGTGTGAGGACCCAGGTTCAATCCCAGCACCACAGACACAACTAAGTGTTGGAGAGACAAATGTATAATGAATATAAGGGAGATACAAACAAAATATTATACAAACACAGACTGTGAAGAAATTAATTCTTCAGGCGAATATTCCAGTAGATACTAATTTTGGAACTCAGATATTACTGATACGAAAATGGGAAGGTAAATAAAACTAATATATTCACATTTTACCTGGAAGTACTGGTAAGCTCAATGACTTTTTGCCTTTTCAAATCTGCTTCATGTACAGCTGTTTCACATTTCTCCTCCATTTTCCTCAACTTTTCAGCTGAACTTTCCCTTTGTCTTTGAAGTTCTTGTTCCAGCTTTGAAACCTTGTAAAGCAGTTCTCAGTAAGTATTATTTTATTGCATTTTATTTATTTATTTGCAGTGCTGAGTATCAAACTCAGGGCCTCACACATGCTAGGAAAGTGCTTCTGCCACTGAGCTACATCTTTAGCCCCAAAACTTACTTTTAGAACTAAGTAACAAGGGTATTTTCCCTTGGGAATTTTCTTTTTGTGCATTGCTTTGCCATTTCTTTAGGGAATATCACATCATGTCTAAATTACAATTAAATTGTGGCCACAGTATTAGGTAACAAACATAAACAACATGTACCCACAATATTAAATATTCAGGTCGGATTACACAGGATTAGAACTTCATTTTTATAATATTAATACAGAATATTTTTTATAATGTGATATATTTGAGGTTAAATAGCAATTTCTATAACTAAAAATTTATTAATGATTTTAAAAATTTCTAATTCATAGAAATAAAACCATTTTTGGCCAATAACATATACCTGTTTTTCAAGTTTAGTCTGAATATCTTCTAGCTCTCCATTTCTAATTGTCTCTTGCTGTAACATTTGTTGCTGTTGCTGCAGAGTATGCTGTAGAATAACATTTTGCTCAGTGGTCTCTTGAAGACTATGATTCTTTATCTTTAGCTCCTTCTGCAAACAATAGACCTAACAAATATATAAATTTCTCATTATAATGAAATGTTTCAAATAAAATGTCAAATCTGCCTTCCTTAATTATTCCCATTTGCTGTGTGGGGCAACTGCCATGGGGGGTAACTGTATTCACACAGTTTGTTATGTGAAAGTGTAGGGTTCATTTTTTTGATGGAGAGGTATAAGAACCTAAAAAAAAGATTGGCTCTTGGATGGTGTTTGGGGTGTACTGTTTAAGATCTTCCTGTGATTAGGTTATTTGGCTGCAGGTACTGAAACGTGCTTTCTTTCTGGGAGCCTCCAATTTCAACAGGGGCTGGAGTGGTGGCTCAGTGGCTACAGCTCTTGCCAGGCATGTGTGAGGACACAGATTTGAACCCCAGCACCACATATTCAATGAAGTGTGGGAGCAATGAAAACCAGATGAAAAACTAAAAAAAGGTGAACCTCTTTTTTTCTCTCTCTCCCCTCACTGTCCCTCTCTCTTAAAACACACACACACACACACACACACACACACACATATAAGAAGGGAGATAGGAACACTAGCACATTGTTGGTGGAACTGCAGACTAGTACAGCTGCTCTGGAAGCAGTGTGGAGAATCCTCAGAAAATTAAGGATGGATCCACCATATGATCCTGCTACTCTTCTTTCAGGTATTTTCCCAGAGGAGTTAGAACAAGAACATTCTAGCAACACAGCAAAATCAAGGTACACAGCAGCTCAATTTACAATAGCTAAATTATGGAACCAACCCAGATACCCATTCACTGGATGAATGGATCCAAAAGCTGTGGTATATATGCATACAATGGAATTCTACTCAGCAATTAGAAACAATATTACGGCCTTTTAAGGTAAATGGATGGCAATGGGAGAAATCATGCTGAGCAAAATTAGCCAAACCTAGAGACTAGGGTTGAATGTTTTCCCTCATTCGTGGAGGCTAGAACAAAACCCAGGCTTGGGTGAAAGGTTGTAACTCAAGTATTAGACCTAGCAAAGGCACAGCAACACATAATCTAGGGGAACTAAAGATATGGGGGAAGGGTGGGGGAATAGGGAGGGATCTAGGAATACAATTAATAATGCACCACATTCTTTACCCTATCCCAACCTCTGAGAATCCAAATAATACTTATGTAGTCATTTAATTCTGGAAAATTCACAATCTAAACATTTATATTTGTTGTAGGGGCAAAATATAGAAGAATCAAGAGACTGGTGTGTGGGCAATATGGGGGTAATTCTGGTTTAAGAACAAAAAAAAAAGCCCCCAAATAAACTTTTCTTCCTCTGGAATTGTTCTTGTCAGATCTTTTGGTCACAGCAGCAAAAAACTGACTAAAACATGTTTTTTGGGCATATACATTGATTTAAAAGACTAAAACAACTTTATAATACCACCTATTATGAACAAAATCAATGCGCTAAGAATCAAATAAAAATTTCTAAAACCTAGCTATATATGAAAAAAATTCACAACTCTGCTTATTACAACATTTTAGAAAGAATTTTGTCTGTAAGATTACCATTTTCTCTAAAGATGAATAGGTCAAAGGTAAATAGAATTCTGCTCCAAGTTGCTTTTGAATACACATGAACAAATAATAGAGGACTTTTTTTTTAGGAGACAGTGTGTGTGAAAGAGAGACAGGTCAATTTTATTTATTTTTTCATCTTTTCCCCCCCTACACTTAGTTGTGTACATGGTACTGGGATTTGAACCTGGCTCCTTGAGCACACCAGGCAAATGCTCTACCACTACGCCATCTTTCTAGCCCTGACAGATGACCCTTTAAGGAAGCAAATATATGTGTAGTTCACCTAAAATTCAGCTGTGATAAATGGCTTGCAAATCTTTTTCATTTATTTACTTTCTAGTCTGGTCATACATATCCAACTTTAGATGTCTAATTCAGATTGAGCCTAGGTTCATAATTCCTGCTGTTATGAAAATCATTCTGAGTTTATTTTGTGTGTAAATGTCTATTATCCATCTGAGTCTGGTGGTTTTCTAAGAATGCAAAATCTAATTCAATGAGCTTTCCTATCAAAAACACTGCCTAACTGCACTAGAGTGAGGTTAATAGAATAATTACCAAGATAATGTATTTTTATATGCCCTTGCCTTCTTTATTATTGATAGGTCTAACTGATCAGCGTAGCCAGTAGCTTTAGTTCATCTCTTCCATGGCCCCAGTTCCTAGTAAACATATCCTCTCTCTTTGGCCCAGCTCCAGCAACACTTCCTTGCCTCTGAACTATGCTCATATCATCTCTTCCTGAGGTTCCCCTAGCCCTAAGGTGGATAGTAGGCCTCCACTTATAAAATAGTCCCTGAATCACTTTAGTATGCTGTTTGGTTTCTCTATTTATCCATTATCTATATGACTAATACTCTGTACAGAATTCTCTTCATATGGGCTGGAGCTGTGGCTCAGCGGTTGAGGCACTTGCTTGGCATGCAAAAGTACGAGGGTTCAAACCCCAGCACCCACGTATACAACTAAGTGTCAGAGCAATGAAGGCCATGAGGAAAACTCAATAAAAATTGATCCTCTCTGTCTCTGTCTCTCTCACTGTCCTTCTCTCTCTTAAAAAAAAAAAAAAGAATTATCTCTTCATGTGAAATATTATTAAGTGTTTCTATTTTGCTGGCTGGACTTTTCTGATATATTCAAGTCCACTTTTATTAATATTCACTGGGGACTATTTCTTAAAATGAACTTAGGGTTAATATATCTACATTGATTTTTTTTTTTTTTTTTGGTACCAGGGATTGAACCCAGGGCCATTTAACCACTAAGCCACATCCCCAGGCCATTTTATATATTTTACTTTGAGACAGGGTTACTAAGTTGCTTAGGACCTCACTAAGTTGCTGAGGCTGGCTTTGAACTTGTGATCCTCCTATCTTAGCTTCCCAAGTCACTAGAATTATAGGAATACACCACTGTGCCCAGCTCTACATTATGAATTTTAACAAAGAAAATGATTTTTCTCTAAGATAATACCTTTAAGCAAACATTATGTTGAAAGCAAAGTGCTAAACATTGAGGAAACAGAGAAAGCAAGATAATTCAAGAAGGGTCTTTAAACTAGTATTTGAGAAACTTATTTCAATAAATACAGTTTAATTTCTAAACCTGTCTATTAATCCTTCAAACAATGAGAAGGAACAAAAACAAAATGGAAAATTTTTGAAGAATTTTATATCACAAAATCTAAATGTTCTGAATGCTATTCATTTTATATTATTATTATTTTTAAAGAGTCAATTTTTATTTATTTTTTCATCTGGTTTTCATTTTTCTGATACTTCATTGCATATGTGGTGCTGGGATTGGAACCTAGGTCCTCACGCATACCAGGCCAGCACTGCACTACTAAGCCACCTCTCTAGCCCCTAGTCATTTTTTATTAGAATTAGTTTGTGGTATTAGTAATTTATTCATCTGATTTTCTAAAAAATACATAATTAGAATTTTAAGGTGTTATATTTTATATTGTACTGAAATAAATGTTGTTCTTTAAAGAATATAAAATTTGGAATTACATTTAATATTAATACATAAGGATGCACTTTATTACCTTGAAAATAATAATAAAGAAATCACTTGAAAAACGTGCTACATAAAAGGAAATGCTAACTTACCTCTTCAGATTTCTTCTTTAGCTGTTTTTCAAATTTTTCCTTATTTCCTTCCAACTGATTCAAATGCAAGGCAAGCTCTTCCTTACAAATTTCTAATGCTGAATCTAGTTGTCTAACCTAAGCGAGGGAAAAAATAAAAAAGGAAATCATCTAATATAATGAATACTTATTATATACTCCATATTTTATGGATTTATCTCCTAAAGTTACCTCACTGCTTCAAACAGTAAATATACAGTTGAATTTAGGACACAGAATGCTAGTACAGAAGAGACATATTGAGAAAACTAATTCTTTGTAAGGAAACAAAAAGGAAACCAGAGAACGGAATACTGAAGAATAAGGAGGTGATGGACAGGGCTGGAGTGGTAGCTTAGCAGGACAGTGCTTGCCTGACATGCACAAGGACCCGGATTTGAACCCCAGAACCAAATACACAATGATGTGTCAGAAAAACTAAAACCAGATGAAAAATAAATAAAATAGAATTTTTTTCTCTCAGGCTCTACCTAAAAAAAAAAAGAAAGAAAAGATAAAAGAGGTGATGGACAACTGGAGGACACTCCAGGAAGAGAAAGGGAACGGAGAAGCTGGCAGGAGCTTAGGGTATCAACAGCATGAACTTGCAGAAAATGGTTATATGAGTAAAAACATGGTAAGATAAACTGGAGCCAAATGTCAGAAAATTATAAGTAAAAAATTTCTTGAAAAGGTAAAGCAGTCTTTATGCAAACTTCTTAAATATCCTTGAACAAGAAAAATAGAAAAGTGAGTACAAACTTACAAATGTGTATATTATAAATGTTACTACTATATTATTTTGAAATGCTGAAGTTAATAAGAAAATGAAAATATTGCAGGGCAAGGTTGTACATGCCTATAATCCCAGTGACTTCGGAGGCTGAGGCAGGAGGATCACAAGTTTGAGGCTAATCTCAGCAATTTAGTGAGAACCTATCTCAAAAAACAAAAAGGAGATGTGAAGATGTAGCTCAGTAGTAGAGCACCCCTGGGTTTAATAGTTACCACTGAAGGAAAAAAAAATTTTTTTATCAGCTAAGAAAAAAAAATAAGACTTCTTTGTTTAGAATCAGTGAGAATATTTTCAAAAGGACAGCAATGTAAGTTGGTTCAAATGTTTATGCAGTTGCAAAATGCCTTATGATATCAATAGTAAAGAACAACTCTAATTTAATAAATTTTTTCAAAAAATTAGTTCAAGCTCCTCAATTTGTATAAATGCTCCATATCCCATGTATTAATAATATCCTCGCCTTGATCCTTTCTTTTCCCTGTTGTAATTTTGGCAGAAAATTGATCTGAGAAGGAATAGTTTTGCTCTTACTGCTATTAACATTCAAGTACGCAACCTTCAAAGTGTGAAAAAAATCTCAGGAAGACTACAGAAAAAGAGAAAAATGTTCCTCTTGTAGCTATTATTCTACATCATGAAACTATCCTCACAAGCTTATTTCTAAAAATGAAATCTTGAGCTTGATTTGGTATAACAGGGCTGTAATCCCAATACTTGAAAGACTGAGGCAGGAGAAATCCAAGTTTGAAGTCAGCCTGGGCAACTAACCAAGAACTCTCAAAGAATAAAAATGGCTGGGGATGTAGCACAGTGGTAAGGCACCCCTGGGTTCAATCCCCAGAACCAAAAAAAAAATTTTAAAAAGGAATCTTGAAGCCACAATTATTGAGGGCTATCTCACTCAATCAGTCTGTGTATGCATACACTGACAGCTAAACAGTTCACAATTTTTAATGACTTTGTTAATAAATGTTTGCCCTAGTAACAATTTTTAAATCAACATTTTTCTGAAAGGTCTAAATATTTGCAAATTTTCTTCCTTAAGCAAGAGAATGGGCACTGGAACTTGTATTTCATTATCTTCTTTTTAAAAATGAAATAATTTATTCAGGCACAGGTCATTAATAGATGTTAAAACCACTGGTTTTAAGGTTAAGGTTACTGAGGTAAAGGACATTCACAAGGGATAAAAAAATCATTCTAAAATTTGTTCACTAATTATGAAGGAAAAAATGTGGCCTTAACATAAGGAGATCTGGCACTCACCACACCTTCAATAAGGTTATTAAGATTGGCTCTACCTTTAAAAGGTGTACCTCCTGATATGAAGCATGAGAAGAATATAGAATAACCCATGTTGGGTTCTTGTTGCTCTAGACTTCTCATGAAATTTGATGTCATGAAGAAAAGGAGATAGTCTAGATTGGGAGAATCTAAAATATAAATTATAATTGAATTATAGATTAGTAAAAGAAAAAGGAACAAGCTAAAGCATTAAAGATATTAGTGCTTCAATGGGGTATACCCAATTGAAATACAAATTTTGACTTAGTAGTAAGGAATGGACTTGGAGGAGGCAAGGGAAGTACTTATAACTCAAAATTTAAAAAAGTACTCACTCTCAGGGTCATGAAAGTACTGGTCCTTTATGTGTATAATCCTAACAGTGTTTCCTTAAATTACACATCAGTGGCATCTCACTTGATTTAAATCCCAGGTCTGTAGCAGGGCTGGATATTTTGCAAGTCTAACAAGCTTACGTGATGCTGATGCTGCTAGTTCATGAACTATACTTTGAGTAGCAAAGTTATAAAGGACATTTTCAAATAACTGAGAAAATTTCATAATGGACTATATTGAATGATGTTACTGAATTAATGACTTTCTCTGATTATAGTGTACTCAACAGGATAAAGTTTCTGTACATGGGAGATGCATGTTTACTTACTAAAATCATAAAGTATTATGACATGTGTACCCTTGCCTCAGGTGGCTAGCAAAAAGGAAGTATGTGTGTAGGAGGAGGTAGGTTTACACATAAGCATGTGTATATGTGTGTGTGTTTGTGTGTGTGTGTGTAGAGAGAGATGAAGTGAGTGCAACTATAGTATAATGGATAATGAATCTGGATGAGAGGTACACAGGTGTTCCCTGTAATATTCTTTCAAATTTCTTAAGGGTTGGAAAATTTTTAAATAAATTTAAAATTAATACATCATTTAAAACTAATGAATAATAAAAATAAAACTTGATTGGTTTTATTAGATGAAAGAATGAGAGTCTGAATCATGTACAAATGCAGATCATACACTGTATATAAACCACTTGGAAATATACATATACATGAATGAAATCAAAACATACATGCAAATATACATGCATATGAATGAATGAAACCAAAGAAACTTCTCAGGTGTAGTGAGGGGTCAACTAACTGGAGTTCTAGGCTGTATATCTTCAACAACAGCAGCTAAGCTCTTCTTTTTTATTATTCCACTTAGGCCATTTGGGGAGGGGCAGGGAAAGAATCCAGAGTAAAAAATAAGCACAAAATAAAACAACAGAAAATATGCCCCCCACCCTTTTTATTTTCTTTTTATTTATTTATTTATTTTTTGCAGTACTAGGGATCAAACCCAGGGCCTCACACATGCTAGGCAAGCACTCTACCACTGAGCTACATCCCCAGCCCCAAAACAATGGAAAGCAAACAACAACAAAAAAAGAAAACCCTTTAAATCTAATAAGTACTGACTCAATTTCCTACTTAAAAGGAAACATAATTTGCTTAATTTACTGGTCTCTTGGTACTTGTTCAGAATTTTTCTCATCAACGATTTAGCTCTAATTAATTATACTTTTAGACGTGATCCAACTTTAAGTTCTCGTAACTCTCCTATAGACAGAAAATTTAGTTTTTTGGGTTTTTTTTTTTTTTTTAAGGAGAGAGAGAGAAAGAGAAAATCAATTTTATTTAATTTTTCATTTGGCCTTCGTTGCTCGGATACTACTGTGTATGTGGTGCTGGGGTTCAAATCTGCATCCTCAGGCATGCCAGGCAAGCACCATAACCACTGAGCCACTGCTCCAGCCCCTCATAGTATTTCTTTTGCAGAGAACAACTGAGGCATGCAAGGGGATATGAACAAAAGTCATATAAGGAAAGGGATAATGACATAATCAGGAAAAGAAAAGTAGACTACAGATTTCTTTTTTGCTGCTACAGATACCCAGAGGTTAGAATCATTTAAGCATAACTAGAATCTGAGCAATTTTGCTTCTATTACTTTCTTTTCCTAAACAGTAAACCTATTAAAGGTATCAAGGCAATAAAATCTTAGCACCAGAATTTGTTCCCTTGTTAATTTCCTTTCCATCTCATATCTGGCTAGAAACACATAGAAATACCTTAATTCCTTATTAGATGACTGTCTAGATGATTAGGTAGTTTAATGAAAACCAGGAGTTAAGTTGCTATTGGGTTTTGTTTTTTGGGGGGGGAGGTGGTTATTTCATGTCTTTAACCTTTATATACTAATCGGGATTTTTTGAGAATGAATTTTTTAAATTTAATTTTTCATGTCACTTTCATTATTCTGACACTTCATCGTGTATGTGGTGCTGGGTTCAAATCCACATCCTCATACATGGCCAGGCAAGAGCCATAACTGCCAAGCCACTGCTCCAGCAACCTAATCATTTTTTTCTTTTTTTTTCCCCCAAAGAAAGAGGGACAGTGTGAGA